>JAEDXX010000042.1:600000-824826 GCA_021725515.1 Epicauta chinensis
CTCAGAATGCTTTTAAATACTTTTTAGTTTGTCGGATATCTGTTTATTTTGTGCTGCGAGAAATAAGTTAGATCGAGTTGCTGACATCGAGCGACGAGATTGCAACAGAAAAACATTTTATTCGTTTTACGATCATCCACCGAAACTTACATTATTTCAGAAATAGAGCAGGAATTGAAAATAATTAAAAAGAATTGTAAAAATGTTGGATTATTTATTTCCAATTTTTTTTTGAGTTTGTTTCATATCAACTTATTTGTGTAAAACTTATATTAGTGGTGGATGTGGTGTGGTAGCTTTATGTAAATTGTGCACAAACAAGCGTTTCTGTGTGGTTAGTCTGAGAATAACTCAGGAGAACTGAGAATTGCAGGATCTGCGTAACGAGGCGAGGACTAACTTAATCACATAAAATTAACCCGTTTATGCCCAAAACTCAACTCTCTCTCTATATATATACCTCTATTCTATTATTCCCCCGTTGCTTCTCTTCATAATAAAACGTTTCACATTATATTGAACAGCTACAAGAGAATCTCTCAGTTGAATAACTATCCGAATCCGGCTATTGTTGTCAATTTTATGGTTTCACTACATTTGCGACACCGTTAATTTATTAATATTGTATTCGAAATAAAAGAATTGAGATCTAGTTGGCGATATGCAGATTAACTAAAAAAAAATTGGTATTTTTTTGCGATCGAAACTTAGTGAGCACGTATTTCACACCGATCTCATTAAACATTGGTGGAGGCGCCGGGATAACAGAGACACGTATTTTAGGTGCTGTTTTTTTGCGAGTACGTATTTAGCGTATTTCAAGTTTATCGTTATTGGGGACATTTATGTGCTTTACTCGTACTTGTAGCTCGTTTTTCAATCGGATTTATATCGAAACGGGGGGGACGTTTTCAGTCAAGACTTCCACGTAATTATGCTGAAGACAAAAACTGCGGTATATATTGTCGCTCTTAATTGTTGGATTCGCACTGAATAAATTGCAAAAATTTAACCGCACGAAACAATTTCTCATGTGATGAAATACTCAACAACAGATTCGTGTACAAGCATTTGTTGTTGCTTTTTAATTTTATTTTTTGTTGCGTAATTAATGTAATAAATTTAATAGGCAAAAGCAAATGCAATTAAAATTTAAAATATGTGCGTCATGTTGACCATTGTTAGTGTACTACCATTACTAAAACAATAATGTTTCATTGTTCCACATCTATCTCTCTCTCTATCCATAATTATTCGTTTCCATCATTGTTACGAGTAAGTCAGCCTATCAGCAATAATAATATATGCACAGCACGGCCAGTGATACAGAAAACCAGAGGATGTACATGATTTGTCACCTTCTTGTTCATGTGTTGTTACAGACCATCTGTATATGTGTCCGAATTGAAACAACCAGGACATTGGGGAGCGAATGAGAGCGAAAGAGAGAACGTGCAAAGAATCAACATTGATCGAAAACAAACACTCTTGATGATCGATTTTTTCTTCTATTATCATTATTATTTGAATTTCAATCAAACTTATTTCAGAGAATTTCTGCAAGAAAATCCAAACGAAAGAAATTACGGTTTATTTGAATAGATGCTCTTCCCATACATCAAAGCTTTGATCTACGTGCCGGCACACAACAAAGCCCTGTTGATTACTAGGGAATGCCAGAACGTTTCACTCATCCAAACCACCATTCCAACATATTGAGCTTAATTGTTCAACTAATTCAATAGCTTTCTTGTCACCTCAATCGTAAAGCTTGGTGGGGGTTGTACGTAAGGCAACATTATAATTCAAACTAGCAACTGATAGCGGACTACAGTAAAAACAACAAAAGACTCGTTCACAAAACTCGAAAGATTTGCTCTTTGTTAATTGGAATACTTGAAATGCATCCCGAAAAAGTATATACAATCAGATAGAAATAAATAACAACAACGTTATTCTTTTGTATTCCAGCAGGAAGTTCCAACCCTCCGTGCCGCTTTTCTACTGCTTCTCTCTACGAAAATATATTTCCAATTGTATAGCCCCTGACATGCATTACTTTTAATTTATCAACAGCGATCTGTTCGGTGTGGTTATTGTTGTCGTTTCTACGCGAATTTATCATTTAAAAACTATACAGTTATCAGTGGCTCGTCCCTCGATCTTTTTGTAAAAGAAACAAATCAATTAACTGTTCACCAGAAAAGGGGAGATTTCTACAAGACTCGATAAGAATATTGGAAATTTGCACTCAAAATGCTGTACGTTTCCTTGTCGCAATATTTTCTTTATATCGTACACACTTTATATAACGACAGAACGGTTGATCTTTGAAGTTGAAATTTATGGGCACACTGGGAATTCGATGTGTAGATAGTTATCTTATTTTTTGTGATATATCAATATTTTTCGTATGCGTTATTCGTTTTGGTGTGCAAGATTTGTTATCCGACTCTATTTCTATATGCTGAACAACTTTCAATTACTTTTCAAAACAGTTTTTTTGTGTGAGAACGAGAAAACCAATCAATTTCCTGTGAACATTGCAAAAGTGGCTAACGAAGGCGCCCAGCATGGAACGATGATTCCTTTTTCTTTCGTGACAGAGCGCTTAATGATTGTTGGTAAAAAGGTCGAGTAGGATTTTAAGATAAATATTTGCAATTTTTGCTGCAACAATTCCGATCACAGTTTGTTTGGATTGCAGTCATCTTGAAATAATTTCCAGTTAGTTACGATCACTATCGTTATTGTGTTGTTGACATTTTCGATATTAATTTATTTTGTCGCTGATAATAATAACAACAACAATAGGCCTAAACAAATAATCGTGCGTGTTTTGAATATCTCTCTACACAAATCGGTTATTGTTAAGCAGATGTTTAACGGAAATAAAACGGAGTTACAATTATGTAAATGTTCAATTGATGAGTGCAATTTATTATTCGCATGCATTTAATACGAAAATCAAATACATGAACAATATACATAAACAAATATGATGCACATGACCAGTTTTGTATGCATCATGTTCCGTTTACGATGCTACCGAAACTAGTTATATTCGGGAACGTGTACTATCGCAAATAATTTGATTACAACATAACTTTATGTTCCGGACATTTTGATGATGTTTTCAAAATTTTTTAACAATGATTTAGAAAACGCTTGGTAAACAGGCGAAAGTAGGGATATGTCATATAGTAAATGGGGTGATAAAGGTTCCGGAGATGCTTTTGAGGAAACCTGTCAGTTTCAGTCAAAACTGAGATGGCATACAAAAGATATACAAACCGAATAGCCTTCAGATACAACTTACGAACTTCTCATAGAACTGACGAGATAAATTATTTACGTATATAAACGTTTGATGCCTCCTAAATGCGATTAGATTACAATATAATAAAGTGACGCTCGAAGAAGTCACGTATGTAAAATTGCAACTGTTCCAATTGCAGGATAGTCATGCATTTGGGGAGAATTTCTACTTCCCGGTTATAAACCAATAAACTCGAAAGCACCAATTGAACCGTACATTGTAGCACTAAATCGAGCCTTTGATGTTCATTTAACCGGAAAATTTTATCAAAATATCATTTGAATGATTATAAAAATGATGTTCAACGTTATATTGATCAAAAGACAAATGTCAAATATGTAAAATTGGAAATATTCGCATTTTATGTGGTAGTTTTGATTTGATTTTAGTTCTAACGCCTTCTTTATATTACGCAAGCTTAAAGCTCTTACTCTAGGTCTATAACAATCGAATAGATATTCAAAACGGGCCAATTACAAAGGGTTAGATTACGAGAGCCGTTGAAAATAGTTGTAACAGTTTGTTGTAATGTCATTATCGCAGGCGAACTAAAGAGCTCTAATATAATTTACAATGTTGACTGTACTGTTTTGTGGTAGTTTAATAAATGAGTTAAGCATCTCTCAGTCCTTCTATATACCTATATACAGTATATAAAGTGTAGTTGTAGGGCTAACAACCGAAATGTTATTGGAACTTCACCGCTAGTTGTAACAACGTTGATAAAGGAGAACAACACTGACTGGTCGAAGCACATCCCTCATCAAATATTGGCCAGTTTGTCAATGGCAGGACTTGATTAATATTCGGTCTTGTTATGGTCCCGGCATCGACAACATGTTGAATTTTGTGCGATTTTTCTGTTGTCACGATTTTGAAAAGAAATCTAGTATGTTGTTATGTTTGTAGAAATATGTAATAAATAAAGTGTACAACATGCATGTGTAAAGTTCGTCGTCAAAGTACATTTCGTTTACGGTCTAGTGATCGTCAACAACATCCAGTGACATTGTTCGTGCATTTGCACCAAATCAAACTTGTAACGATGGTCAGGAAATGCATTTCTATCAATATTGAAGTTCGATGTGGCGGTTGAAACTTTTCACTGATACTAACCGTACAATCGTAGAGAGAAAAATGTACAATTTTATCGAATAATTAGCCACCACAAATAATTGTAATGCATTTAGCACGATGCGATAACAGGATTAGAAACGGCGCCGGACAGATCGAAGACAAATGTGCTACACAACGATAACAAACCACAAAATTTAATTTATAACTTTCACCAACACTTCACTAATACTAAATACAGAACTTTACAATTTTGTAGAAATAAAATAGTTGGAAATTGTGGGAACGCACCCGAAATCAATGTAAAACATCGATGTCGACGTAACTTCTGAAATATTTCCAATTTTGAATTGCTTGCTGTTCTGTTATTAAATCATCGTCGATTATTATATCGTGAATTGTGACCATCTGTGAGAATCGTTTTGACATTGTTATGGCTCCATGAAATGTACATCATAAATATCACCGCATGATTTACACAATTGTTGGAACAATAAATTGCAACAAAAACTATTTACCGAATAGATCACATACACAACTAATTGCTGGATTAGCTTTTCCGTGCATATTTGTGCAATCGATACAAATCTGTTTATAACAAATATAACAAATATTTCGAAAACCAGTCGTAATCGATACGATTTCCACCGGTTAAAGTAGCAAATAAGAACAAAAAAAAACACCACCACTAACTAGGTAATATTTCTTGTAGAAGAATAGCAACAACACCAGTCAGATAAAATAGCATACAGTTTAAGACGTTAAATAAAAATCTCATGTATTCATAAGTTATCGTCTACGATAAAACTCTCTTGAATATCATGGAGCGATTAATGTTCCTTAACGTTTTCCGTGCCACAGCATTAAACATTCACCCTCTGTTGCGATCACATTTATCACACGAAGATTTCAATTATATCTTACCTGTAAACGATCCAAACAGAACGTAACGATATATCGAATGAAATACGGGATTGTATAGTTTTTCAAATCGAAATCAACACAGAAAATTGTTGAATTGTTAGATTCAGCTGGCGCCTCTTGGTTTTTGAGAAGACGAAACTCTATACAAACACACAAATGATACTTGATAAAGGAAATTATTTAATTTCCGCTTTTTAATAGTATCTCCAGTTTTAAATATTGTCTGATTTGTTGTGCAACGAATTAGCGCAATCAATAAGAAATGTTGGCGCAAAAAAAAACAACGGAGAACTTTCCGAAATCAAATCGACTACACAATCGCCACTGTTGATGTTATCAGGACGTTATCAAATGAAATATGTGTTCATTTTGTCGTCGGTGTAATCTATCACGTTTTATACTTGTTGTTTGTTACTATTGCTTTTCAACAAAGAATTATCTTTCGAATCGGATGAAATTGCCTTGGTGATGATAATCATCAAACAGCATCAGTTGTTCAACAGAAAGTCAATTAAAGATTCAACTGAATGTACGCAATTCTCAACACACCAACAACCATCAATCACTTGATAAATAAATGATCATTAACAAAAGATGTGTGTTGGTGTGCGTGTGAACGTGTACGTGTAAACAATAACAATAGAAATTGAGTATATGTTGTTTGAATAACTCTCAAATTGTTGTACATCGTTTCAATTTCAAACATTTGACTATTGATTGCGTTTTAGTGATCATTGAAATTTGATTAAATTGGCTTCTAACTATTATCTCTCTCTGTCTGTCTCGTTATCTATTATGTTTACTTTTTGATAAATTTATAGATAATAGAAATAATTATCTTTTGATTACAAATTTTTGCAGCAAAACTCGAACAATTTCTTTATTACTAATCTAGGCAATAACAAAAATAACTATTACTAGCGGGTTTTATAATAAAATTACATGATCTCCATTTAGGCTGCTGGAGCTGTTCTATTGGCCTGACGAGGAATTGCTTCTGCCTGCTTGAGAATTGGTTCTGTTGCGTTAACTGGTTTAGGAGTTGGTTTTGTTGTCGTCGTTGGAGTTGTTTCACTCGACTCAGTCGTTGGAGTTGTTTCATTCGACTTAGTCGTTGCAGTTGTTTCACTCGACTTAGTCGTTGGAGTTGTTTCAGTCGACTTAGTCGTTGCAGTTGTTTCACTCGACTTAGTCGTTGGAGTTGTTTCAGTAGAACTGGATTCGGTGGCATTCGTCGGCAATGGCGTGATCGTTGTATTTGGAGCTAAAGTTGTCGGATTATACGGTGCTAGAAAAATTCAACTTAATTTTAATTAAGGCAAAATTGATCGCCTTCAACTATTACCATTATCACAGGATCTTGTAGCCAGTATAATGATCAGAATACAGCACAAAAGGCCGAAAAACGTTGATATGACGACGAGCCGTTTTTCCAAGGTAGTTAATGCGCGCCATGACCAGCTGAAAAGAACGTGTCGTTACGTGAAATTTATTTGAATTAAGAACAAATTTACCCAGGATGGTCACCATCACCCAGACTTTCGTACGCAGGCATAATTTTCAGTTGCAGCCAAATTAACTGATACTAAATTAAAAATTTTTGCAATACACGTCTACTTGTATCGATAATGTTATCAAATTATAGATAAACTCTTATCTCTAATCATAAGTAGAAAAAATATATTACCGCGGTTTTATCCGGAAATTGTGAAATTTGCTAGATGTCGACACGTGAACGGGATTTTGGGTCATCCACGACAACTCCTCTACCATTTCCGTTTATGATCAATTCGTAGGGACTGAAGAATCATTTTGCATTTCCATCAAAACGTTGAAAAATTATGGCATCTCTCTCTGTCTCGTATATATAGACACACACACAAACAAATCCACACCCTTTTGTATGGGATGCGGTAAATAAAGTTTTGCGACATACCGACTCCAGAGACCGGAAAACGTCCATTCAAACGAACGAGCGTGTAGTAGAGAAGCAACGAAAAACTGCTACTAGTAAAGGTAGTTTATAAACATTATAATGTTGCGTTGATTTTTTGGACGGCTTAAGGGATTCTCAACGAAATTCCCATAAAAATTGATAAGATTTATGGATTTTTGTAACTGTGGAAAAGCGGGATATAATCCTGTTAATACGGCTGTTACAATGTGATTAAAACCAAAAAAAAAACGATAATCGATAGAAATATTGGAAATTTTAATAACATCCACTTTATTATTAGATAAAATTTTTTAATCTAGTTGCTATTGGTTTTGTCTAATTAGTTGCATTAGTTGCCGAGAGATACAATCGAGACAAAGATTAAAATTGAATTTCTGTAATCAACAGCCGAATTACAAAGAACTATACAATTCGCAAAGTTTTTCAGTGCAACGACGTTTGTTAGAATAAAGATATTTAAAAGGATCCCATTTGTATTTTGTTAAGGCAAAGACGGGTTTGTTAGTAGTGGAATGTTAACGTTTCATTCGTGCAAGCCTTTGTTGTATATTTCCACTAAGTTTTGCCTTACATCGTTATTCTTAACTGTAATTGTGTATTCCATCTTCTTGCATATATTTTCATGTACACTCAAAAAGATATACGCTACTACTGCTTTCGTCTTTTATATATGTTGGAGAACATTTAATTAAAACTATTTAACAATGTCGCAATTCGTTCTGTTCCAAATTTTCTAATGACAACGATTGGTATTTATTGTCTGCTCTGTGATATTTATCGACCGACATCATAAAACTTTAACCCTTTCGGTGGAAGTAAATATTGTGCTCTGTTTTCATACACTTCTCGAATAATTTCCAGATCAATATTTCCACATCATCACAAAAATTGTTACGTTAATCAGATTACAGCTGCTGCTACTTTTTTTGTTTGTTACTTATCCGTGACCAGATTTTGAACAACAATATTGATTCGTTCTGTTTATTACTGTTCCTAATCAAAAAAAAAATCATAATTAAAGAATATGCCATTGATAATCTAGAATGTGGAATAAGCGAATTAAAGAAAACAAGTGGCTCATAATTCATGTTGTTATGTTTTTCGGGAGATCCTAGCGCGAGTTTATCCAGCTCAACATTCGGGCCAATATTTTTTTGCTGTTATATGAAATATAACGCAATTAAGTCCGGCTTAGGATGTACCGAAGAAAAAACGAGCAGCAACAGAAAACAAAAAAATAACGTGCACGTAAAATCGAAAAACGTGAAAAATTCAAGGTACAACACGAATTGAAATAACATACAGTGCTGTGCCAGTGCACGTCTCGTTTCTCTTCTTTTTCTATATACGATTCTTGATGGTGAATAGTTGGAGATCATCGTTGATAGAATAGGATATTTTGTGGGGGTAGAGTCGTCTTGTTAGATGACGTCATTAAAGTTGGTGGTCGTGGCGCCATCAGTAAAGAACAGGCGGCGCGACGCCACTGGAAGCATTTGTATTCGTTGTACAACATTACAGAAAATCCATAGAGAAGTTTCTGGATCCGGAACATCAATGTATACAAGATAGAAATCCAACTAACTTAACATAAATATAAAAACAAACAAGTCGATTTCAATTTATAATTAGATCGTTGGTCGATCATTTCGTATCGATCAGTGGAGGATAATTAACAAAAATCGATCAATGTTTATCTTCTCTGATAACCATAATGGTTATAAATTCTGAAAATGGTGGCAAAATTTTCTATCGAAAGTTAATTTCCGTCAGCCATTCTCGACAGACGAACCATTATTTCAACGAATATTGAACACAACGACTGAAGAGAGATCGATATTTCGTTTTGTGTATTTTATTGAAGCGAATAAATAAATTATGAAATCAGTAGCGTTTTTATGTAGATTTTGCAACTTTACTTCAGGTGGAAAAGAAAAATATTTGTTAATCCCCCGCCTTCAGCCGCACCATGGGAATACTCGTTTCGACTTCCGACATTCACAAAGCATCTAACCGAGGACAGTATTAACATTTCAGTCCTTTGTGTCCCCACACTGAAATATAAGCTGAGCTTAAAGGATAAAGTCGAATTAAAGCACCGATTGGTCTTGTAATACTACGAAACAAAACAAATACGACTTATTTGCATTTTATGTGAATTGTATATAATCTCTATTGTTTTCGGGGTTTTTTTTTGGTACAAATTTTTTCGTTTCTTTCTCGCTAAATCTAGCTCTATGACGATTACATTGTTTTTAGCTCAATAACATGAAATTAATTCAACGAAATGCTTAACCAATTGTATCGTTTTTTAAAGTCTATTAAATTTACTATTAGAATCGTTTTTTCTTCTTTATTGGAGTATATACAAGTCGTTAGAGTAAATGAGTAAATTTGCTCACACAACCGGTCATGCTGAAAAGGTCGATGGTCACTTTACAAACTTCCCCAAACAGTTACCATAGAAGTTTCATTAATTTTCGACAGTAACTGGTGTTAATAAGTTCGTTGGCAAACCACGTACCCAATAGATTCTAGTAAAAGGAATGTAGAAACTTATTTATGATGTGTTCAGTCTCTATACACACACACACACACACAGACCAAAAAATCAAATTAACATTAAATCCAATCTTCTTAATGCAAACTAAAATAATTTCCAATTAAAACACACCATTATGCCCTCCTGCGACATTTCTACGGGGATTTCCTGCTACTATTAACCAACAGCTATTTGATCTTGTTCGGGGGGGAAATTTTGTTACGCTACCGTGAACATTGAGTCGAATTATCACCGGCCTAGCAATCCCCAATTTGCGACTATGTGTATCTTATAATTTGATTTATCTCAATCGGACGAAATCCTTCAATCATGATAAGTAATCAACCGAAAATATGAAGATTTTTAATCGATACCAATCAGGCAATACAATGATTAAATAGAAAGCTATTTTTTCCATGCAAGTAGACTGTAAAATAATTCCGCAAAATTTCTTTGCTGTATTTTAACAATTTCTCACTCATTATCCGCTAGCTTAGGACGGAAGTTAATTCTTTAAGTTTATTAAATTACAACGGCTGCATTATTAATATGAGTGGAAAGGGAATTAAATTATTATTTGAAGATTCTACGAGTATTTACCTTACATTTAGACAGACTTTATCAGTGTGTAATTAAAAATTTAGTAAATTTTCAATAAATGAGAAAACTCGTAATATATATAAAACGAGTGGTGGAAATAATGCTCGAGAATCGTGAACGTGAAATTGATAAAACGAGAGTTGTTCAGAAAATGGTGGAGAGAATGTCTGATAAGGTGTATGTAAATTTATGGCAACAATTATAAGGAAGCTTTTTGTTGTACCTGTTAAGGTTAAAAGCTTAAACGAAATCGAGTTGCAGCCACTCGTACTGAACTGAAAGATGAAAAAAGAAACGTTGAAAGCGACATTTCGTAGTTCAAGTGAAAAATTTATAAATCCGCCAACGTTAATGTTTTATAAACGTGATAATTGCAGGATTTGTCCGTCTTACAAAAATCTCGTTTAGAGTTTGCAGTGTTGACAGGGCCGGCCCAAGACCACAGCAAAACCGACAGCTGATGCGGCACTGGACTTTATTTGGAACTATTGCTGAATACGAAAGATCCAGTTTTTCCAAAGGAGTTATTTACTGGTTGAAGGTGGAAAAGTTTCAAAGTCACGGATAAATAATTGATCAATTCCAAGCCAGCTCTTCAGATATTGAATGTAGATCGTAAAAGAGGCTCACTTTTTGGAAAATTCTCTGTCAAAATTTTCAGATAAGGAAAATTTAGTTTGAAAGTGAAATTTCCATAGTGAATTTTCCAAATCCACCCTTGGAAGTTTTTTTGAAGTTGCCAATAGCCTCTTCAGCCCCAGTACCTTCATCTGTATTGTATCCGTCATTAGGGTAGCCGTATTTTCACCTAAACTTAACTTAACACCTTTTCTAGATTGCCTTCACCTTGTGCAGTTGTGTTTCAGTCTTTGAAGTGTGAAGGTCGCGTTTTTTTTGTTGATTAATAATTATTTGAGTTTAGTGCTACTGCTAGTGTAAGTGGCAGTGGCTTTCACATAAAAACAGACATCCCACGCTATGAAGATGGTAAATTTTCAAAGAAATATGTTTTTTTTTATAATACTAATAGTTTTTCTCTGTATTTTTGTCACAGAAATGCAGTTATCATCTGGAACCAAACCGTGACACTGCTTGTTTCTGTTTAACGGTGCCCCACAGTAAAATGTTGGTTTTAAAGTGAAACTTCTTTAGACGCGGTAGGGTAGTGAATTTTTTCAAAGCGTGATAAAATGCGGGACCCCGTAAGGGGAAACCCTTCCCTACTAACAGACAGAAGAAAGGGAAGAGTGGGAGCGTTGCCATAGCGTCGCTTCTGCTCTCTCTCTCTCTCTCTCTCTCTCTCTCTCTCTTTCTTTCTCTGTCAGTTCTGGAAACGGTGTAAAATAAACACTAGGGTCTAAGGTTGGTATCATTGATCAATGTACAGCACCCTCTGGAGCGCACCTGAAATTTCCTAGCCTACCGCGATTTATGATTTTTGTATTTATAAATTAATTAATGGCGTTAAATTATATATGAAAATTGTTTTGAGATAAGTGAAATGCAGAAAATGACAACTGCAGAAGAAAATCGAGCCTTCAGGCAACTACAGAAAGAAAATAATTCACTAATTGAATCCCAAATGGACTTCATCTCTAACCTAAGAAGTTTCACTTCTAATGCGCGACACTCCAATAAATTTTGGAATTTTAATCTTTGAACTCCGAAAGACGCTTGATTATTTTCAACATAAATATTAATTATAAGGATAATAAACATATAAGCATGATAAACCAAGGTAAATCTCCGATTACATAATGAAGCCAGAAACTTCAGGTACAAAATTAGCTATATTTCTTGGACATGTGAAAACTGTTTGATTCCAAGCATAACTCATAAATTGTAGGCAGGTAATTGGCATGTCCTTAAAAACGAAGTCTCTCAACACCTCTCTAAAGAAAACTTTTCTCTTTTAATTTGTTACCAAAGCAGTAGAAATTAAAGAATAATTTTTTGCGAGTCAACACAGTCGTCTAACCGCATTCTTTTGGCATCTTTAATATAAATTGCAAAAAGTTGATGTCGATTTTCCGTGCCTAGTATCTCTAAGGTGACCCAGTTTAACTTGAAGGTTGCCGAATATTTTAATAATTGAATTCTCATTAATGCTACTTCCAATCTCGACTCGTTCTTAAATTCGATCATAATCTTTTCTGTTTGAATTAAATTCACATCGATCGGTGCTTGAACAGATCCGGTCGGACACCACTGTAAAATGCGTCATTTTTTAGTACGCATTTTGTCTCTGATAAATAATTGTTCACTGTTATTTTATCATCTTTTCAGGGAAAGTAAGCTTGCCTGGAGCCGGCCCTGGGTGTCGTTCATATTTATACAAATGTATTGCAATGGCCACCAACCGTATGCAGTAGACCACTAGTTGCGTGGCCTCGATTTTCTTTGTCTCCGTCCATAAGTTGGCCGATTTCTCCGTTTATCATTGTCAATTGCCTTCGCACTGGCAATAAGTCTTCGGTAGCTTCGTTTTGTTTTGTTGGAGATTCGTTCCCTTGATATTCTATGATATTTCGATTGTTATTTAGTCACTTGTATTGTGTAATTTATATAAAAATTATTCACAATTATCTCGAAAGTGTTATAAAGCACAAACAGTTGCACACAATAAAACGTTTTATTACTGTATTATCATTGGAACGGTATCATTTCAAACGAAAAGCAACAAACTGGCGTGATATGAGTGTGTGTATCTTTGCGGTCGAATGTGTATGTTCGGATTAACCGAAAGCATCCAGTATCTACCAACAATGTTTCACCGCAACATTACATAAAGTATGGAAGCTCCCCAACTATCTGCCAGATTGGACGCATAACTTCGCACAACAATAACTTAAGAAGGCACCGAACGTGGCCGAATTATCACAAATCATTCGCTTGTGAAATAAGAGAGCCTTTGAAAGGTAGCGTGAAAGTGGGATGAGATCGTCCCTGGAGTACCGACAATAATTTCCATCAAATTTCTAAATAATCGTCAATATTAAGCATTAGACTTGTAACACAATTTACTGGCTATTATTCAAAATTATGCCGAAATTAATCTACTAAATCAAATTGTGGCTGAATCCAATTCTAGTGTGTCATAGCAGTAAATCGGCCAATTGAAACACACTAACAGATTATGATGCATATCCATTTCCGGTCCATTTTACCTTAGAAATAGATTAACCATTAAATCGTCAAACATATATATGGATTTATTATAGATTTATGTCATCGGAGTTTATTGTAAAATTCCAATAATTAATCATCGAGAACATGTTTTGTTCGATGTATCTACTACAATACAAAAACAGACTATATCGAACAAAGAAACGCTGCCAACAAAGACGAATCGTTTCGAATTTCTTTTGTAGATATTTTTCTAATATTTGCATGTCTGTTTTTGGGATTGTAGTTAGGATTATTGTTGAATTTGATAAAACCAAAAAAAAAACTATCGAAACGTGGCGTATTTTATACTTTAATTAGTATTATACGGTACAAGTTGTGTACAGCGAAAAAAATTAAATTCAAATCCTGAAATGCATTCCAAACAAGCAACGAGACATGAATTTATTATTTTTAATTCTATCCAATTATAAACATCTGATCTTATTAGCTTTTCCATTCGACATCGAGTTTATTTTAAAAGCAGCGACCGAGTAACATCTTTTCATAAGTAGTACTTCGGGATTTTTACGTGACTGTCAACCGGTCGTTAATAGGAAGTATGCAATAAACATTCGTATAACTTTATTAATGTGAAAGCGAATTTAGGAAAAGAACATGGTTGTGAATAATGAAAATTTCTAGAGTTGGTAGTTGTAGTAACGGCAATAGAGTGGTTTGTTGTAGATTGTATAATTAAATTACAGCTCGACTTCCTTCAATTAGTTATCTACTTCTTCTGATGTTGTATTCAACACAACCGCATCAAGCTCGTACATAAACCCAAGCTAGGATACTATTTGTCTAATAATTGCTATTCTTGACATTTCTCTTTAAATATATACCATAAATATTTAAATCTAATTTAGTCGACTGTGAAATGAATAAATCAAATGCTGTTTAGAGCTTTTGATTTCTTTATAAATAGAAAATAATCTTAAATGTCACCGTTAATTTTTTTTTGCAGACGAGCACAATTGTTAGTTTTATTACAAAGGATATTGGCGAGTCGAATTCTTCCATTCAAACAAAACTGCAGACTTTACCATCAGTCGTATTGTTTCGTCCAAGTTTCGCCAAAGTGCAAAACTAAATATTGCCAAACATCCGGTACCAGTAAAAGCTGCACAATAGTTTATCGTTTGATTTTTCAAATGTTTCTTTCATTAAAAACAGCTTTATAGAAAGAAAATTAATATTTGAATTTCTGAATATTTCCTCGGCCCCCCCGAAGAGGCGGCAAGCCGTAATCTTTCGGATTAAATCCAACATTGAATTGTAAATGTTGATTGAAAAGCGAACGGGTAAAAAGATTTAATAAAAACGTTTATTAAGTACCTTCAGGCATTTGTAATTGGAAAATCGTAAAGAAATTAATGAAAAAGTTTCGTTCCGCACTTTGCTTTTCCGGATGTTTGACGGATTTTTTCCCGTTACGCTCCGGGGGCGAGATGTTTTCATTCCTTTTCATTGTTCGCGTTTATTCGTTTATCTTGTTATGTTGGTGAAATTATTAGTGAATCGGGGCTGATGCAATTTGTATGGACGTGAAATTTTCACGTTTTCTATACAAATTTTTTTTTTAATAAATCCGATTTTTGTGAGCTTTAATGAAAAGCATAAAGCGCGGTACGCAACAAAATTTGCTTCTAATCACGGGGACAAAGCAACCTGAATATTTGAGTCGTATTAAAATGTCATGAAAAAATATGTTTGATGGCAGAAAAGTATATAAATGACTGAAAATCGATTTCTACGAAATTTGTTAACGAATAAAGAAATTGTGGTAGAAACAGTAACAGTTACTTTGACCTGTATATTTATTCTTTGTCTAGACCGGCAAAATCCCTCATAGTCGTTTGATACAGCTCGATTAATTGAAACGAAACAGATCGCTGCCGTATTTCTATAAAATAGCCGTGGGGCTTATAAAGTTCCATGTTCAATCAGTGATGTCCTCGTTATCCGGATAACCGCACCGCAACTTTTGAATTTCGTCCATCCTGTCACTAACGATATCGCTCCCATGAAACTAAACCTACTACAACTAGAACGAAGAGTCTTAGCTTTCGGGATAAAGTTATTGGTGGTGGTGGTGGTGGTGATTGTCGTTCTCCTATGGGCAAAGACATTAGTTCACGTCCAAAGTCCATGTCACGTGCTTAATCAAACCACTACTATTAATCAATCTGGTCCAAGTCTATGTCGCCGCCACCTGACATCATTACATAACGCTACACTGTGTCGCAACTTAATAATCCGTCACTGTGTAAATGTCAGGATGGAAAATTCGGCCCCGACTCGCATACTACACACTCTATCAACAATGACATGAAGGTAATGAAAGAATGGAACGCCACAATGTACAATCCAAAAACCATTACGGCAATTTTCCACAAAACCGCCAACGTTAATAACTCACCAATATTAATGTCAAAACAATATTCTCGGCCGGTCTTTGGGAAAATTCATAAATTTCCTACCGAATATCCCGAATACGGCTACACAGATGAGAACTCTATATTAGAACTTGCCATATGACTGAAATATTTAACAACATTATTCTTACATCTTTCATATCCCTACCGAGACTATTATAAACTGTCTTGTGACAGAATGATATTAAAATTTTCCACAACACTTATTTGAATTTCATATGGTATTGTCGGGGATAACAATTTGATTAAATATGTTGTCAAAAAAAAGTGAATGACCGACCGCAAAAATCATTCCCCAAATCGTTTCGCTTTTAGTTTCATTACCGGCCATATTGTTGAAAAACGTAACAATACTCGATTTTCAAATCCGCAATTTTCATTCGATTACTGTAATGGGTTCGTCGATTCCGACGATGATGATGATGATGATGATGAATCAACTCTCCCTTTAACAGAAAAAAATTGAACTCCAATTCATTGTTGGAAGTGCACAAAAAATTAATTTCAATCACAAATAAGCTACTGGAAATTACTTTTCTTTTGTCGCGCACAATTTTTATTGAATTCTCTACAGTTTTATAAAACAATTCGACATTATAAGTAATCGTTTTCATGTTCAATATATCAGGACTGTTATGTCGATGTTAAATTGGAGCCAGTCCAAACACAATCTATAAACTCTGCCTGCAACAGTAATAATGTTTGTGGCTACCTAATTCTTCTAAAATCAAATAATTCTCAATACTTTCCGTTTTCTCACACATAAAATCGAATATGTGTGTGTATGTGCGGCCACCAATTTGATTTATAAAAACTGAAAATACGGTCGACATTCTGCCAAAATATCACCGCACATTTCTCTCTTCAACAAATAGAAACCGATTCTCGCCCACCCACAAGAACCGATAAAAATTCTAATAAATAGACGAAATCAGGTCCAGATCACCTTTAACATTATTATCGAATCAACTCGACTCGTTTATAATGGAAAAGGGGCGAGAGCCGAGCCGTACTTAAGAAAAGTGCAAGGTAATGTTGTTGGCACGCACAATCACCCATACTCAATCGAGATTTTATTTAATATTTTCATATAAATAGCCCATCGATCATTTTGTCAAAACGGTCGTCGTTTTCGTTGAAAACGTTGGGAATTTACAACACTCTTAAAATTGTGTGTGTATCGCTACTTTCCCCAATAGACGATCGATCTCTTTTATCCCTTTTGAGACGGAATTTTCTTGTTGTTGTTCCTTTTTTTGTTGTTTTGTTTTTATAACCAAACAGATGGATAAGCGACTAGTTAAGATCGATTCATTGTTTTGTTGCAGAAGACAAATTAGTCTCAATTGCGCATTTTTTACAAATGTTCGAATACGTCAAGTGGATGCTAGCGTATTATTGATGTTTGTTGATAAGAGAGAATAGGGAATGGTGTTTTTTTGTGTGTAGTTTCGATGGTCGGATGAGCTGAGCATTGATCGCTTTATCATCTCTTTGATCTGTACTGGATAGCTTCAGTCATTTAAATTTTCCGTTATAAGCCATAAATTACAAGCTTATAAACCAAAAGTTGAAGTTTAAGTGGTATTTTATCGTTAATACCAAATATCTAGACTTAAATGCTTTGAAATATTGCTGTAAACTCTTCAAATAAATTCTGATATGTGTTTTATGATCAAAATCGTTCAATAGAATTAGTAATTTTTATTGTTGCCAACTATTGTTCTATATAATGCCACAATAAGAATGTTGGATACGTTCTATATAATACATTACAATATATATTGTGTTTTGAATTCGTAAACAAATTTCCATGCCTAAAGCATAATGCTTTCGTATCCGCGACTTACGGGTTTATGTGTTGTCTTAGGCTTTTACGTTGATACCTCATTCGGCACATCCACGGGCTTCTAAATGGAGAAGGCGGATATCTACAAGGAACGTGATTCGAATTAAACGCGCCCGAAAATCTAATAAAATATACTCGACGCAGTAAAGGTCTCGCATGCAACCGAATATCCTTCAAATACACAAAAGAAATCAGTCAATATTATACGCAATATTGAGAACGGTTTTAATTTGTTTACATAGATCAAGCTGTGTGCACAATATACGTTGTCGTTTTTTTAGATACTACCCAAAGTGTGATAATCTCACCACAATATCTGCCACATCCACTGAAAACTTAGCTCTAGCACACACACACATATAGAACGAACACAACCGATAGAGGAACGCTTACAGGAAATGCCAACGACACCTGTTCAGATTAAGGACATAAATCACCTGTTATTAAAACGATATTATCGAGTTGGAACATATTTTATCTAATTTTTCCATTAGATCAGACCCCGTAAGGCGGTCGGAGAATTTCGGAATTTATTTATTGGTAATAGAAAATTGGGCGTTAAGTTGATGACTTACTTCTAACATTTCAAATTAAGTTTTAATAAGAAATGACAATTTGACGATAATATTAATGATTGACGATCATTAAATTCTTTGCTTTTGTGTATCTGAGTTGTTTGAAAGCAATTAGACGAATTAATGGGCTTGATGAAATTCGAATGATTTTGTTGCGAATATTACTGGAAAGTTTTCGAGCGTTTCTTATTCAATCTAACGACAATCGGGAAATAAGCCTCCAAAATGATTGAATAAACCTGGCGCATCCACCATTAGTCGCCATCAGTTACATATTCGTGTAGACTCCATTGCAATATTGCAATATTGTTTCCCCATCTACTTCGTTCATGTGTCCACTTCCTAGTGCAAATGTTGAATCCCCGTGAAAGATATCAATCATCTTATTTACTGTTGTACCGACTTCCACTACGTCTTCTTAATTAATTGCAATCGTGTTGAAAGTGTTGGTTTGATAGTTGTTGGAATTCTTGATACATCCGTAGAAGAAGCTTAAAGATTTGCGTCAAACTGCCATAATAATTAGTAACAAACCAAACGTGTACATTTATTAAAATTAGAATTGCACAAGTTTTGTTGTCGTAATAGAGTACAACTCACGTAATAAAGTTTAAATTGCTTTTGAATGAAAGCCAACAATAATTGTTTGGGGTTTAACATAAAACAGAAACTATTTGAATGTAAGTTTTACAATAGAATTCCAATTGGAACGATTCAAATACTAATGTACTTACCTCAGATTCAGCAACTACGTCGCAATACGTCCAAAACAAATGATTGAATTGAAGGGAGAACGTTGATAAGAATTTGAAGGAACTTTAAAAATGAAAAATGAACGTGTCAAAAGTTGCGTTCGTTCTCTTATATATATTTTTTTGTTTAGTATCTTGTCTACTCTCACTCATCACTTGAAAGCTCCTAATTATTTTTCAACTTCTAACAAGCTCCAACGATCAACTAACCTTCAGTGATAGCCCATTCTTCAGACCATCGAAGCTGATTTTTTTACAAGTAAAAACGAGGCGAAAAATATTGACGCAAAAAATCGGGTTCGTATCTACATTATTAGCAATAAATTATTTACACTTACCCGTGTGTTTGTTGTCTTTACCGCTGATATGCTAGTTTTTCAAGTTTAATAACGTGTCGGATAGATTTTACGGTCTACAAAGTAAATGGAATAACATACGATGTCTGTTGTAGATAGAAGAGAAACCCATAAAATGAGTCACAGTCGGGCGAAAATAAGAGAATCAAATAATTGATAGACAAAACACAAGAAATTGTGTGCTTCGCCAAAATTATTACGATTAAAGCTCAACCTTGAAGCTTTTAGAATTCTGTCGAGCTAGAATCGAGCCTGAAATATTGATCTGAAAACTTTCAATAAATATAGCGCCTTTGTTATTATTGTTGTTGATGTTGTTATTGTTGTTATCGTAATAAACATCAAATTCATGTGCAAATGATCCAACCGACACACATGACTTTTTATTACCATTGGGACAGGGATTCGACAAATATTCAAGCACAGTATTTATCGTTCTATCCTATGCATCCTTAATGACACAAGGGCTTTAACTCTTGCCCTGTAAACATCATATAAAACTTCCAAAACGCTATAAAGACAAATTTTACGACCGTAATACCACAATTTAATAGATGCAATTCTAACACCTGCCATACCAGTGTAATTATTATTAATGTAAATGTAGCATTTTTATATAATCAAATTGAATTGTTTATTGTTGGAGATATTGGAGTGGAATCAATTTCCGTAATGGAAGAATACGTTTGGAACTATTTGGCCAATTCGAAGTAGCTGATTGAAGTGCATTAGAAAGTTCTCTACAATTTTAAAGTTTCTAAATAATCGAATTGCAATTAGATTTTCTTAGTGTAACTTTTCCAATATTCGATTTTCGACTCCAATATCTTTGGCGTAAATCGGATTTTTTACCGAACAAATCGATTAATGGATTCTTTCAATTTCTTATTATATATAATTGAATTTATGGCAAATTATTTTGTTCGTCACCCAAAATAATTAGTTCGCATTTAATCTAATAAAGACATTCATTCATTGTTAACAATCTCACATTCACGAATCCCCCAAAGATTGTAACCGAATTACGTCTGCCCATTATCCAAAGACGTGTCGCAATTTTTATAGAATTATATATTTGTTTAGTAGTCCAGAAAACACAATAATACAAAGTTAAGTGAAAGTTTGAGAAGCGAAAGAGGGCACATTATCGAAACACGTCATCATCCTTCTTTCTATTTCGTCCCTCATTCTACACAATTCACCCAACACGTCTTTATAGGGGGCAGGGCGCCCACCGTTGGCGGCTGTCAACCAACTTTTAATTCTATCTCTCTGTTTCCATTCCAAACCGGGAGCTTATTGTCTCAATTCTTGACTGTACGTTTCGCCTACCCCCCCAACTAACAATTTACGATGCCTTATCTTAATTGTTTAATCTAACTGGGTATTTCTAGTCGTAGTACAGTTAAAATCTTGGAAGATGACGACAAAACAACAACGAAAACGACATTCCAGATTGCTAGAATATAAAGAAATTTGTTGGATTGTTTTATTTTATAATTTCGTCCCGAAATTGAAAAGGTATAAAAAGCGATATTAGTGGTAATTATTGCATGTTCGGCTTTAGATCCGGTTTGCATATTTATAAGCCACCATACAGTTGTGGCCTATATTATTATAATGCTTGTGAAATTTAGGGCGGCTTCTGAAATATTAATGTCAATTTAACTGATAATCTGAGATAATGACGACAAGTTTACAGTAAATCCTCCATAATCACCATCAAGGCCTCCTCCCATAGTTATTAACTCTAAGCAACTGAAAATTATTTACTAGGCGAACAGACGCCATTCACAACATTCGATATTTAACAACGAGTTTAAAAATTGTATCTCAAATTGCTTGTTAATGGAAAGATCGAGTGGAATTCTATAAAGTTCACCGCAAATGTAACAGAAGGAGGCTTTTACATAAGGGGATGATTTGGCTTAAGATGTGACACTCCAAAAATCGAGGGAAAACCGTCACATTTTTACAACGTAGCTCGTATTTGCCGGAAGTAAACAAATATTAATCTATATTTCAGGGAATTGAAATTAAATGTTCCCCCTCCCCCACACACGCACACGAATTGGATAAATATAGATTCTATCCCAAATAAAATTGCTATTATCGATTTATTCCCTGGAATAAGCTGTAAAGCATTATAAAGCTCGCAGCGGTACACACGGTTTTCAGGATTTTTTCACTATCGAATGCAATTGGCCTTGTACGATTCAATCTTCTATCTACATTTTTATGTAAATGGACCATCGATCATTCTATGCAAATTGCCCTATCGAACAAGTTTAAGCACCGACATTTACAACATATCGATTCATATGTGGCTCAAGATTCGAAAAACTATTTCTACTACTTCAATAAAAACAACAAAAAGACGTAGAGGAAACATTAAATTCCATTTGCCTTTCCTGTATAGTCATACCGCAACAATAATTAAACTACGGTGCAATGCGACTGTAATTTACAAAATCATGTAGAATTACTGCAGCTTTAAACCACCACACAGCACTGGGGAAATGTAATAATACAACCCAAAAAAAAACAGACTTAAAAATTATTGTAAAGTTTGTATAGTTAAATTGGCTGCAAAAATACATTTGGCACTAGTTCAATAATCCACAAGATTATTTACCATTTTGGAAATGTTGTGTTGAAATGTTAAAGATGTTTCTTTAAGAATTCTTACACCAATATAACACAGTTTTCTATTTTCTATTCTACCGGGGGTTTTTTTTCTCGTCGACTTTGCGTCGTTCACTTATAATAAATCGTCCATGAACATAAAATACGACATTAAATTGAAAACTTTCGAAATAAATTTTAAAGTGTTGAATTGGTCGTTGCAGTAATGCATTCGATGTTAATCGTGGCCGTGGGACAGGTGCGAATATATCCTGGAACAATTGCGACACAAGAATGATCCCAAATCGATCAAAAAAGCCACTCAGTATTTATATCTTTTTATATATTGTATGCTAGAATGCACCTTGTACGCCTTTATAAGCTGATAAATAGGGTTTGATGCAATGGCAACTGAGCGCTCCGAGCGAATTTCTTTTCGACACCGCTCTCCAAAAAATAAAAAGCAACTATTTACTTGTTGTAGTGCAGCCTGGAGCCGGCTCTACGAAATACAACCAATATCCTGCCAACCAGAAAACATATCGAACTGCTCTTCTTTCTCATTAACTTCCTCCCCACATTCATATTTCTCAATTAAGCTACAATACAAGACAAGTTTATCGTATTTCGTAGCTTTAAACAACAATTTTCGAGTCAATTCGGTTTTTTTGCTACGATTCACCGAGTATTCACGTAGTTAGAACATGTCTGTCATTTTGAAAACAGTCCCAGTTCGGTGGCCGACACTCTCCGGGGAGTTCTAACAGAATCAACAACAATGTCCAATTCAGGGACCTTCTGTTCTCTTCGCTATTGTTTTAAAGTGATACAAGACCTTTAGATAAACTTTATGTATTTTTGTGTATTTTGCTATAACGTTATGTTTGGCCTGAAGACAATTTAGATAATAAATATTATCAAAAAGTGGTCTTTTGTTTATTCTCTTTTATATCTCGTTGTTGCTGGAAGAAAACCAGGTACATCTCGACTTATTTTAATATATTTTCCGTTTAATTCAACACACAACTGAAGATGTAGTCGTATCTACACATATACATACGGTGATATTACTTATGGTGAAACATGAACTCGTAATTCTAACAAAGTGCAAGCTTATATAACCATAAAATGCGAAAGCACGAAAACGCCTTGAACCTTGTAATATTATATTGTGTATATATTGCAACATTTTGGAACCGTACGTCTTAACAATTTCAGGTATCAGACACGAGGAGACAGATCATATATCAAACATTCAACAACAAACGTTGATATACAGCTCTGCTTCATATATTGAAGTAGCTCGTTAAATTTTAACTTACTAGCACACTATATTTGATGGTATCTTAAAGATTAAAAATTGAATACAAACTAGAAGCATCCGTTTTAATTAAAATTTAGTTCTTGCTTTTTACGATATTGTTATCAAGATGAAATGATGACACTTGGCCGTGTAGAAGACTTTAAACATTAAAATGATAATCATGAAATAATTATTCGAGGGTGGAGCAATTGTCTGAAACTGTCGTAATTTCTTGTTCATGTTATGTTTCGGCTGTAATAGCTCGTTACAAACATTTCAACATAAAGTATTCATTCTGTTCAAAATACATAAACGCTATACTCTCTCTCTTTGGAAGTTTAAAACAACGTTCCTTGCTCATTTATTTCGAGAATACGGAGAACTAAACATTTATTTATTGTGAAGAGTTACCGACTACTAACTCGAACTGTTGACACATACAATCGCCAATATTGACGAAGATTGATGAACACCAGCGATAGACAATCTCGTTTTTTTATTACCAAGAAGATAGGTTTATTACGCATGGGGTTTATGGTTGTGTGATTCCATTTATTGGCACCGACCAATCAGTGAAGAAATCAATTCAATTTATTGGCAATAATCGATACGAGTTTCTGTATTAATTAGAAAAATAATTAATGTCTACAAAAATCGTCTGTTTTATACGAATATTTTTCCAGTATCAAAGAGACATTGGAATTTATAGTTTAAGTTCGTACTAGGGTTGTGTGGTCGGTCACAGATGCTAGTGAAATGTGATTATTTATTCGTTGCAATAATTCGTTGAACATTATTTGAAAAGTCCGTTGTGAAATAGACTCGAATGCTTCTTGAAGAATTACATTAAAAACAATAACTTATCGGACTAGTTGGCTGCAATTTTTGTTATCTACAAGGTTCAATAAGTTTTGTCGTTCGATAAGAAATGGTGCTATTACGTTTTCTACTGCTGAAGTTTTTCTTTAATTCTTGGAAGGTCAAAACACATTGATGAAAGGACTCTTCAAGTTCAACTAGAGCAGTAAAACCAAGTCGTGAAAATGCACCAGATTGTAGTTTTGGACAGTCGTCGCGGATGAAGTTTCAACGATGTTTGGAGCGTTTTAGAATGCATAAAATGGCTTTGATGCGTCGCTCCATCACTTTGGATGAGACTTGGATCTCCACCATGATGCTGAATCAAAACAAGACGCTACGGAGTGGTGTGAACGCAGTACTTCGGCTCCAAGTTTAGTTGGGCTCAAGCAAATCTTAGTATCGGTTTTTTGGGATGCAAAAGGATGTTGTTGATGAATTACTGCCAAACTGATATACCACCTGGACCAACTAGTTTTCATAAGAAAAGATCATTTTTCGTCAACATAACGCATCCTCTCGCGCTGCTCAAAAATCCATGAATTTAGCTCCCTCCGACTGTTCTCACATTTCAAAAAAATTATGCATGGGAAACGCTTTTCATCGTTTGATGGCTTCTCACTTCAGGGGTGGAAGCCACAAATTAGAAGAGCGATATTTGAAAGCCTAAAATCGTGTTTTTCACGTAGAACGACAAAAGTTATTGAACAAGTTAATATTCTCATTACCAGTGTCTCATTAGATTTTCCACCTGATGATAAATAAATCGAAACAGTCCAAACTAATATTTGATTAATGCGAAAGCTGTAATTTCATTTTCTGTAAAGCTGTAACCTATTATCATCCCTAAACGGCATTCAACAATGTAAATGTAAATTTGCACGGTTGAATTCGCATTTTTAATTGCCTGTTGTTTTTTCTCGTTTGTCTATTTATTCATTCTAACTGTACCGAAAATGTCACACAATAATAATGTGCAACATTTCGTCACAAATCTATATTGATTACTAATTAAATTGTTATAAGTGAATATCATTACGGGGCGGATTTTGCCGATAACTGCACACATATCCAAGTGTAGATAATTGTGAGAATTCGTACCAGTTCGTCGTTAAAGCAGTAAAGTTTGATAAAAGCGAACGCAATAATGTCATCAACAAAAGTTTCAAATCCACACACGGAAAAATCTCAAATAACACCATATTGCACTTTAGGGCTTCTGTTATGGATATTTGGAGAAGATTCTCTACCTCTTATCACATAATATATAACGACAATCTGACCTCTTCCACTGTTGGCATCCAACAATTCCCACAATATTCCAAACAGATCAAAATCGCCTTTCGAAGTGAAACGAAGCAAACGCGACAACAAACATCTTTATCCGTGTACTGACAACTCGGTAAGTGGCTGTTATTGGAAATAGGCAAATGAGAATGGTAGCGATCGTGTCTCTCCCCATTTTTTCCCCGGTATGCTGTTTATCAATTCGAAACAGGCATATATCTTGAGGGTGGCAATATCAAAAACCAACGAAAACATTTACGTTTATGAAGATATACACACTTATCCTATTACGTAGAACTACAACTTTGTTTTCTTAAACTTGCCTGTATCAACAATATTGTTCAATATCTAGACGGAGTAAGTCTATGAAAATATTAAAGTGGAAATGTTATCGGTATAATGTAGAGCGGGCATGATAATAAGATGATTTTAATTTATCTTATGTAAATTTCCGGAAATATACATGTGGTACTGATGCAAAATTCAAACTAATCTGTACGACAAACATTATAGGAAGATCCTTTTGCAAATACAGTCAAGACATCGTGTAAATATTGCGTCAGGACTATGCAATTTGCGCTTGAAAATACAGGACTGTATTTTCAGCAGTATCTCCACAGACTTACCTGCACTAGATGTGGACCAATATTAGGGAAATATTGAAGGTTGGCTTTTGAAATAACATTATTTATTATTTAACGTCCATTTAATTCCAAAGTTTGTTTATTATAATAATTATATATAACTGAAATATATATACATATATAAAATTTATGTTTGGATTTCATTAATTTTCCTTTATTTCTCATTATTATTATTATTATTATTATTATTCCCATTATCTAAACGACTAGTTGCAGCAAAATTTCATCACAATTATAATCAATTTTTTTTTCAATTTTATTTTAATTACAATTATTAGAACGAATATAATAAAAACTCAACATTTGCGCAAATTATCCCGTTTTTTCCCCCAAACATCTCTCCACATTTTTCATTACAAAAAAACCAATAATAATAACAACATAGTAATAACACTTACACTAGAGACTACATCAACACCATTTCCACTTTGTGTAACTAGTTTTCGCATCAAAAATCAGATTAATTACTATTAATTGGATTGACAAGTAGAACTCACCTCTTGCCGGAATTGGATCTTTGATTTTATACGAATTGAATTCGGCATCGCGCTGATAGAGATCACCGATCTGTGCAACACATCTCAGATTCAATCGGCCATTGATGAAATGCGACGGGAACAATGGTAGATCGAGGAATGTATCGCTCCAATACAGTTCTTGTACGGAATGTTTGTGGGTAACGCATTTATCGCACACCTGTAATTATGGTATTTTCAACAAAAACAATCATGCAAATTGCCAGCAAATTCTACGTAACGTAATCACCGTTGTTCAAGTGTTCGCACAATAAAGACACTACGATTATGTTGTATTAAATGTTACTAAGGTAGATTTGTACAAGTTTGAGGTTCACTAGCGTACAACGCAGGGTAATTTCCATGATATAAGCCGTATCTTTACCTATTAACCTATTTATAATCCGGGAGACTTTATACGGGGCAGAATTGTCTTCCATTATAATCTGAGTGGAGTGTTTAATTCGTTTTAATTAACGACAATAGATCGAATTAATTAGATGTGGATAAATTCGGAGTTGTATGCAATTTTGGTGGATGCGCCGGGTTAAAACATAAAATCTCTTGAATTTAAAACGATATTTATTCCCATTGTAATAAAAGCCTATTAAACGCGTTAAAATACAATCATTTTATTCTGGAATAATGACCGGAAATGTATTTATATATTTGTTGGTACTATAAAAGAGATAAACCGGCCAACAATGGATTGTTTGAAGCCACTATTATCCGGTGAAATCAAATAAATAATATTATAAAAAAAACAGAACAACGAAATTACTGTAATAATTCACGTGAAACAGTGAGTCTCTAGACTACCATCTTACGAAGATGATTATGGAATTCTGCTACCTTCTCTTTATCATTTTTGTTTAATATTAGAGTTGTTAGTAAGGCAGAATAAAGACAAAAAGAAAGCTCAAGTGGGATAAATATATTTGTAAAAGTTCTTGTTGTAGGAGACGAATAGAACAAAATAGCTTAATCAGATCAAAACTCCAACTCCGTTTTTTTTGTCTGGTGTATTATTATATTTTTACTTTAATCTACTTTCATTCAAGTTTTGCTGAACTTACCACAATATTGTTGAGAAAGAACGTTAATGTCGCAGCCGGTCGGGATGGTGGCGATGAACAATTCGCCCTCAATATATCGCCACTATCATAGAAACTCTTCTCTGTATTCAATGTAGGCGGATGATTCGGTAACACTATCAGATAATCGAAATTCAATAGATTTATATAATTGGTGGTTGTGTTAGAATTTACCAACAACGAGCATATCCTTGGACACGGCATATGTGGAGAATAGTGGCGCATCTGTGGTTACTTCGCAGGTGAACTTGCCTGATAGATTAAAGCCAACTTCTCTGAGCACCACCTGATGTTCATTCGATTGCTTCAACTAGAAATTAACCGCAAATTAATAAAGACATTCAATTGAATTATGCCGGTTGATCGATATTCGAGCAAGCAACAAATCATCATGATCGTAAATTTCAATAGAGACACCGTCGAAATAGATAGAATTTCAAACAGTATATAACTTACTGCATTGCCGTTTATTACGGTTACAGTTACTCGGTATACAATTTAACTGAATATTGGGAGAAGTATGCGGTGTGACAGCATATTCAACGGAATTCTTGCTTTGTAAATTTAGTTCAATCAATTCATGAATTTTCGGTATCAAGCTCTATTGCGAATAATTTGCTTACGTCAACATGCAGTCCCTGTATGGGGAATACTTTCGTGCTCGGATGTTCTTTCGGTGTGTACCGATAAAATTCACGTTGTCCACGATACCATTTGACACAGTACAATGGGGCATCCTGTAAATCGTAGCTGCATCGTAACGTTGAATCTTGACCTAATTGGACGACACGCGGCTCAATATCCAGAACTACATCTTTCAAGCAAACAATAACTGGAAAACAAGCAAAATTGACTTAATCAAACTTTTATTCAAACATTGTAGTCGTTAAATGTTTGTTTTAACATTTTTGCTGAAACGACGAATATCGACGAAATAAAACATTATATCCTCGAATTTTATGTACTCGTTTTATCGGTGCCCTGATAAGGACGATCTCTCTTAAGGATCTTGTCCAATTTTTATGGACCTCTCAACATTCTCATCGTGGACATTTTGCTGATAGTAGTAAAAATACAAGAAATTAATTATTGTAGGTAGAAAAAACACATCTTTTTTTCTTCATGTTGAATATATCGATCAAAGCGTATCATAAAATATACCACTTTTCCATTTCAAAGATTAGTATAAATGCTAAAATATGCCATATTGTTGTATTGTTAACTCGTCTTTCTATTTTCACGCACATTGCATTCAACTATTTCAGCTTTTAAAATGAAATCCTGAACTGAAAGAGAAGGATCTTTTACGACAGCTAATGTTCAGATTTTCAAGTGATGTGTAGATTGTTGGTATGTTGCTCTCTCTATATATATTGAATTGAGAAAATCGCTCTTTTGCTCGTCTCTCTCTCTCTCTCTCGCTCTGGCTCTTAAATGTTTCATTGGAAATTCGGGTGGATGTTATAAAAGGGTTCTTTCACTTTATACATATACATTGATGTACTTTAACCAAACCCATCGCTTTGATTATTCAATTCACCAAGTTTGAATTGTCTACGTTATAGCCGGCGATTTTCTATAAATGTCTACGGACATGGATAAAACGATTTTATCTCCGTTATGAGACAAAAAAATCGTCTATGACAACAGCAAAACGAAATCACAAGATTCGCAACTACACACGATTGTATAAACCGGAATTATAAAGTCGTTTGATTAATTAACAACTCGCTTAAACGTTTGATCTATGTAAATACTTTTTAAATAATCGTACAAAAAGAATTTATAGTAAAAACGCTTGAAAAGCCACCGTGTAAGCCCCTAATGAACAATCCAATAATAAAAATAACATCCTGTGATACACAAAAGTCAAACAAATGTCGGTTGCAGTAACTGTCATCATTTTAATATAAAAGAATGTTTTAATCCTTTTTCAAATGTACTCAGCATCATTTCAACATTTAATAAAAATAAAAAGAACACACAAACTGTGATGTTTTGTTATTGTAGTTGTCGACATTTTCATAAATTCAAACCACAAAAATCAAATTAGTTATTAAAATCGTAAAGTTAATTTCGTCTGAGAAACAAGTCGACAAGTTCCATGTTTTTCGTATATGAACAACAACAAATTAACGAACGAAAAAGAAAAGATAATTACTTGCCATCAAAACAAACACCCTGAAGGCTTATTATGTGGTATTTTGTTATTTTTCTTTCGTTAAATTTATTGACTTAATTGCTTTTGTCAGAGATTCAAAACCAACATTGCCGGCACAACATGCTAATTAATCTCAGACACGTATTCGTTACACAACCGTATCGATTGTCAATTAAGACGGCTTTTTAAGGAGAGATATTTTTTATTCCTCGGTGGTTTGTAATTCTATTATTGTGAAATAATTACATTCGAGGAAATCAAGGTGGAAAGGAGATGCGAACAGTATCGCAATAAAATTGAAAAAAAAGTTTTTATTTAATGAATAAACAAATCTAATTAGGTAGTTTTTTTTTTGATAAACAACAAAAGAAATAGATCGCTCTAATTTACTGTAATAAAAGCAAAATCTATTGTGTGAATTGAACATTTCTATTTTGAGTTGTCTGGCTACCAGTAGAATACGGTAAGAATTGTCAACTTCTTTTCCTTTAGAAGATCAAAATGTATTCTGAAACGAGTATAAGCAGCTCACTACTTTCCTGTACTTCAAAACCGGTAAATTATTCAAAATATTTCCGACAAATTTTAATGGTTTATTAGGCGATTTTTAGGATTTATATGAGTGTTTAGTCGTATTTACATTTTTATATATCTCCATTTAAATTACACTGGAATATTTTGTCAGAATTATTACCATCACAGTTGAATATATTTGTAGTCTAGCAAATAAACAACTCTTTTAAAAGGGTAAATCTTAAAAATATTATTGGTGTTGGTATACTGCTGTGAAACAAACAGCCAGTACAATCATAATTCTGCGAACAATACATTTTACGATTTGTACAACATAAATAATGAGGCGCTGCTTTATGGAATTGTTTAATGTCGAATTTGTCCCAGTAACAGATGAGGACGAAAATTTCAAATTCAAATCTTATCGAAAACACAACTTCTTACAAATTTCTACTTCCAACTGGTCTAAAAGATTACGATAATAATCTGCGTGTATTATTTTACCAACGACATTCCTTTTGCATCCCAAAAAACTGATTCTACACTTGTTTGACCGATTTCAATACCCTAACTCTCTTCGGAGCCGCTTGTTTTGATTCAGGATCATCTATCTTTATTAGACTGTATCAGAAAAATCGACTATTTTCTTTTTTCAAAAAGTACCCTGCAAATATTGTTCAGGATGTCGAAAAAATGACCCTGTGAACAGGTGCCTCATCGCGATTTTCCATTTTCCATTTCTCTTGCACTTTGGAATTTTATAGCTCACGTTGGGAACAATATTTTGGAATAACTAACATATATTATTATATAAAATTTAGCGCTCTATAAAAAAGGTCTCTTACAATTTTTTGATATATGTAGTCCTTCAAAAGTTATTCAGGGTTAATGGTAAATTTTTACATTATTCCAATTTTTTGCCACAACCATCGACTTTATGGGAAAATTTTCTAGAACATTTTGGTAGAGCATTTTATTCTCTATAACTTATCTCTATAAAAGTTTTTGATATTTTTTACAGGTCGTAAGTTATTTGCAAAGAACTGATTTTTTGTTATTTCAGTAATATTTTCGCATTGATAACTATTCAATACTGTGAGTGAAATAACTTACGACCTGTAAAGAATATCAAAAACTTTTATCAAGATAAGTTATAGAGAATAAAATCCTCTACAAAAAATGTGCTATGAAATTTTACCATAAAGTTGATGGTTCTGTCAAAGAACTGCAAAAATGTAAAAAATTACCATTAATCCAACTTTAATCTTGAATAACTTATAAAGGACTTAGTATTTCGAAAAATTATAAGAGACCCTTTTTGTAGAGCGTTAAATTTTGTATAAAACTGTATTTCAGTCATTCCGAAATATGGTACCCAACGTGAGCTATTAAATTCCAAAGTGTAAGTTAATCTTTTTTGCCATGTTAATCAAATGGAAAATGGAAAATCGCGATGAGGCATCTGTTAAATTTAAAATTAAGAGCTAATACTTTCACAGGTTCATTTTTTCGACATCCTGAACAATATTTGCAAGGTGCTTCTTGAAAAAAATAAAAGTTGATTTTTCTAGTACAGTCTAATCTTTATTCTTTTCAGAAGCTCCAAATGTTGTTGGAATTGTCGCATTCTTGTTTTTGTAGTATTGCTAGCGAATACGGCTGCCTCAAAACTTAATGAGATCCCTAGAGCTTCTACTAAGTTCCTCTAGGTCAATCGACGGTCTAGTGCTGACGCGGTGTTTGGGCACTATTCACGTTTAACATTTTTTCAGACGTAAAAAATACTTTGACGCTTCAGCTTCAGCAGTATATCTTTAGAAAAATAAGATGACGAACGACAAAACTTATTCAACAACTTGTCAAACATATCCAAAGACAAATAAACAAATCTTGCATTTTGTAATAACTTGTCGCAAGCAGAGAATTTCAGGAGTTTCGTGGATAATTCCAATTAAAAGATTGCGCCAAACCAATCTCTGTGAAGCTGCTGCGACAGTTAAATTATAAATTCATTCTTGGTAGAAACTTAAACACCCTACAGGAAAAATTGGAAATTTCCAACAAGATGAATGCACTGATTTTATTTACATCAACTATTTCCGAACTTGAGGAACTGAGGATAATTGGCACAATTTAAAAAACATTTATAATTAGCGAACTAGAAATATTGGAGCGCATAAACAAAAAGCAACAAAAAAATCGTAACGAAGATTCCACAACAGCCAATGATTTTTTTTTAATTAAAACCCATTTTACTGTAATGAAAATTACAAACAAAAAAAAAACGAATCTTTTAATCACTTTGTTAAATCAAATATGAATTTTCATTCGATAGTGACGTTTTTCCAATCAACCGGACGAAAAATATGCAACAAACAGAACTGGGTCAATTCACCACAAGAAGAATCTGTGTGGGAATTGTAAATGTGATGCCAGACAAAAAAGCAGTACAAATTGTCACCATTTAAATCGTAATATTTACATAATTGGGTCAATATTTTGGCACTAAAAGAAAGAACCTTTCATACCACAGAGATGTTGTAAGATAACTTAAATATAAATAACTGACAAAGGCACTCTATTCTGCTATTTACTAAAGATTCCGTTAATTTTAGTAATATTAAAAGATTATCGTGGAATTTTACAGGAAAATTTGCTATAAAACTCATTATAGAATAACTTTTCATTTATTCAGAGAAATTTTTACATTTAACCTGGGGATATTTCAAAATTTATAGTTTAAATATGTATATAAAGCACGGTCTTTATAGTTTGTTGAATATTTGCATATGAAGCAGAGAGTAACCATCAAACTATCGATTATAGAAGAAAAGTAGAGTAGAGCAGCTCTAAACCATTCAAGAAGCTTTTAATATTTGTTTAGAATAAAGAACTGTGTAGAGCTGAAAGTCTTTAACATACGAGTATTGTGTAGAATTGATAAGACGCCTAGTTATCATTTTATACAACAACAAAAAAAAACGAAAAAATGAGCTTTCAAACTTCACAACTTTGATTTATAAGTTTCATTTGAATTTATGCTTTCACATTTGAAATTTATGTTTTTATTGTTTTGTTATCAATAAAATACGGAAATAAATCAATTCAGATAAATGGACTCGTAAAAAGCGCTATCCAAATAGCTATTATTTCGAGTTATTCTTAATCTTCATGTCGATCATTATGTGAAATTTTTGTAACATAATCGACGATACAGATCGGTATTTTGTTGTATAAAAGCTTTTTGTAATTAGACAACTGTCCCGGGGGACACGACCCCAATTATCAATAAACGACTTTTCTTCTTCGACCGTGCCGGTAATCCCAGTCGACTTAATTATTATTAGACTGTTGATTGTAGAGAATTTTCGAATTTAAACTATTAAATGCATTATATGAAAAGTGGCTTAAATATAATCGGATTATTTTATATAAACCTAACAACCGTTGCAGGACGTTCTGAATTTATTGCCCGAATTTTGGAGTAAATTCACGAATCGAACAAATATCGCTTTATTATTGTCGAAGTTTTAAAGGAGTACACGTAAAGTTCCACTTGAATAGTTGATAATTCAGCATTCCCACCAAAGTAGTGGAAATCTTTGTTATCGCAATATTGTACTTTTGTTTGACTACAACAAAAAAATTGTATCTTCTGTTCTTTATCAAACTGTAAAGCTTCAAATTCTTTTAATAAGCTTCATGAAAACTTTCAGCTTTCAGTATTGTATGAGAGCCAGCAAGTTTCGTCAACATTTGAAAAACTACAGTTGCCAACTTTGATTGATAAAAACTGTGTGTGTCCCGTGAAATTTTTCTTTATAAACTTTTTAATAAATACCCAGTTTTAATGAAGCGATTAGGGCTTTCAATTTGAAATTTCAACAATTTGTATTAAACGTATTAAAGTGAATGGCAATCTTGAAAGACCCTTAAGGGCATTAGGCAAATCTTCAATTTTATCGAATAGAATTTCTGGCAGTTGCTAGACGAATTAAGGCAATAACAGTGAAATAAGTTTTGTAGAAAATTGAGTGCTTTTCATCTCTTCATTTGGTTAAATAATAACAACTTTAGATGATTTTAAATTAATAATGAACATAATATAGTTGTGCGTATTTATCCATTGAAAACAATTAAATTTATTAGTCCAATTCCGACATTCAATTTTGATTAATTAATAATTAAACCATAAATCTGGCTATTTGTTTATTGAATTCCAGCGTAAATAAATCATTTATAGATTAACTGTTAAAATTGGATAATTCGAATCGTCTTTAATTTGCAACAAATAAATCAACTTTGACTACACATGCAATAACTTTTACAGCAAGTACATATTAATACCATGTGTTATTGGCAATCGTATTTTTTTCCCTGCTCATGTTGCAAAACTTTTTGATTTACGCTTAATGTCACGATTATATTTGTCCCCGTGTAACACTGAAAAGCTGCCGGATAGAGCCGGCTAGAACAGAAAAAATAGGCCCACACACCCACACACGAATATAAACATATAGAAATATATTTGCAGATATAAAACAGAATAACAGGGTAGCGAAGCAAAAACTTTCCCATATCGATCGCAAATCGTTTATTTTTTACGCAAGATTTCGTTGCTCTCGCAAGCGAGTTGCAAGAGCTGTGTTGGGGGAAACAAATGTCACTGTTTATTTATTTGAAATTTTGATATCTATCTGGATGTTCATCCAGTTTTGATAGTTGTCAGGGAACTTATTGCAGACTCTTCATTACGTTTCGTAATTACTCATTTTTTTTTAATTTAGTTTCCTCCAAGCGAAATATACAAAATGGAAATGCTCTTTGTTGTAATGATCATTATGAACTCAATAATTGCACGAAATCCAGGTTAAAATCTGAAATATTTAATTATATGAAAAGTGGGGAAAATTCAGTTTTTAGAGCTGGATTTGTACGCTCATCCGTCCGTTAACATTGGTCTTTAGAATGCAATTAAACAATTAAACAAATAAACATCTTGAATTACGATGGCAAATCTACACAAATACTTTACGAGGTATTTCTAATTTTATTGCCTTCTCGTTGTTTAAAGAAGGCAACTCTTGAATGTTGGATAGAATTTCTTGCATACCTCTCCATTTTAATTTTGTACATGGAAAAACTTGCACATTATACAGCTTGAAAGACATAGAATGAAGGAGAGTAGTAAATGGAGAAAACGATAAAACTGGTCATCAAGTAATGGCCCCCATTCGCTTAAATGTTTTGGGCCTCTAATCGCCTCCACTCGTCATCTTTCAGGCGGGGTTTAAATTATCAGGAATTTGATTCATTTGAGTAATAACATTCCGATCTCAAATACTACAGTTTTGATTGAAAACGAAACTGTGCAGATTTCGAATAAAGCACTTGTATGAAATCCCGTAGGAGTGCTTACAGAATTCTATATAATAATATTCACAAGAGATTAACTCAATCCGCATACATGATTTATACGTGTGCTCTTATCGCGTATTTATCGAAGCCCATTTTCAGCTATAGCATTCAAAACGATGGAATCCGAGAAAAAGAACAAGATTTATGCATCGATATAGTGTTCACAAATTATCATCATCATCATATATTTTCTATTGGAAATCAATTTACAAGCTGCCGAAAAAGAATCCTTCTCTCCATTATAAAGTGAACAAGAATGCGATGCCAATTTCGGCGCCCCCTGACTATCCTCGATTCTCGAACAATCCAATCTGACAAATATCAAGTAAGTTGCCATCATATCGATTGGAAAACTACAGTGTAATTCTGTGAGAAATTATCGACAATCGAACAACATAATATGACACGTAAGATCACATCAAATATAGAGCAAATATGTCGCAGATTCGTATATTTCTAGACAATATAAAATTTTCCAGTTCTATCGTTTTGCCACATTCAATATTTATAATATGGGCAGATCCATTATTTTTCGACAAAAGTGTGGATTTGGAGGAGGTGATCCTGAAAATTTGAGCCAGATAAGTTCAAATCCGGCCGCTAGAGAATATTTTGACATTTGAAAAAAGTCGATTTTTTGGCAATATTCAAAAATTTATATCTCAGCTTCGGTGTAACTTAGAGATTAGTTCGAGACGGCATTTTTCTCCGATAATCCTGTACTTTCAAGAAAAAAAAATGCGATTGATCCAAAGTTTAATTTGGCTTAGCTGTACGTTTTCAACTGAATCACTGTTTTCGCGAAATTTAACATTTTTGAAAATTCATAGCTCCGATTTCACTTCTATTCCAAACTTGAAATCCTCAGTGCTCTTTAGGAATGAAACGAAGTATATTCTCTGAGATTTTCGAAAGATTTGGAGCTAACAGAAAAAAGTTATGGGTGTCTCAAAATGGGGATTTTTAACAAATGCTCTAGGTTTGCGTTGCTGTACCATAAAGAAATAGCTTAAATCAAAGTAAAGTAGGGTGAAATTAAACAGTCCATACCTTAACAAAAAATTTGAGATTACGATCATCTCCCTATTCCAAAAACTGTAAATTTGACAGGATTTTAAAGATAGGTGAAATTTCGCGAAAACAGTGATTCAGTTGAAAGCGTACAGCTAAACCGAATTAAAGTTTGAATCAACGGCATATTTTTTTCTTAAAAATACAGGGTTAACCGAGAAAAATGCCGTCTGGAACTAATCTCTAAGTCATACAGAAGCTGAGATATGAATTTCTGAAAATTGCCAAAAAATCGACTTTTTTTAAATTTCAAAATATTATCTAGCGGCTGGATTTCAATTTATATGGCTCAAATTTTCAGGATCACCTCCTTTTCTGACGCACTTTCGATAAAAAATCGGCGTCCAAATCGATGACCCACGCGCACACACTTTTGTCGAAAAGTAAGGGATCTGCCCATACATATCGTAATTAAATCAGCTCATATCTAAAAATAGTATTTGATAAGCAAAATATTAAATTAAGGGTGGATTTAATTTGATTAGTGACACCTTAATGAAATCCTGTTAAAATTTTCGATTCGACAATTCGTTGAATTTGTAATACAATCAACATAAATTCGTGTTATTAAAATACTTGGTAAATTGGAAATGTTGACCTTTTCTAATGCTATTTACCAAGCATGAATGCTTTAAATAAAACACGATTTGCGCTACTAACATTGACAAAACTTTCAAATTCCATTTGAATAAATTACAAAACCGAATTTCTACGATTCTACCACAATTAATTACACAAGTCTTTCGTCCATAAATTGCAATGTGACTAATATTAATATTTGCAATTAAACTGTCTTATCTTGTTTGTTATTATTGAGATAACAAGTCCATTAGTTAGTTTAATTAATTTGTAGTAAACTAATTTAACAATAGACAAGTAAACATATCTATATTTATGTAGATGTTGGAGCGTTTCAAAAGAGAAACGGTCAGACCACCACGACGACAACGATGATGATGATGTTATTAGCGTTTTGGTAATGTTTGAGAAGACCCTTCTGGTTCTGATACAACACAACTGTGTTGATTTTCAAAACAATCGTGTACCCTTCAATAATAGTAATGATAATAATAATAAGAGGCTGCCTTCATTGATTACCATTATCATCAAAAACAACATCCACAGATGCTTACTATCACTAGAGAAATAATATTGATTGTTTTTCAATTTCAAACCAATAATGAAATTGATCCCAACTGATACTAGTAACAGATCGAATAGTTCACGACAAAGTAAGATGTTTCGATTTAATTTATATGCGTTTTGTTGAAGGAAATAAATACGAATTTTATACGTTAAACCGTAGCAAAGAGCCTCGTAGTTTATTGTTAAAATATAGCCAGATTTTAATTAAAGCAATTGATTTATGCTTGCGTTTTCCAGCAAATGCGAGCGGCACTGCCCCGTGTATCTCTGTGAAAAGCACAAAAATTAAACGATTTACCTTCGTCAAGATTTTGTACTGTTGCATCGGAGTGAGTCTTATGGGAACGGATAAAATCGAGGGCTAATTTGAAAATTCACAATAATTTTTGATAAATGCAGCGAACATTCTAACATTTAATTAAAATGCAACTCTACATGATGAACTCGACTCGATCTTTTAACCCGCAAATTATTCCAAAGACCCATCCAAACATTTCGTTCCATTACGAGATCGATCGTGTCGCCGTTCTTCGCTTCCTATATTTACGAAAATTTGATTTTATTGAAAACTGCCAAGCCGACGACAACGCTAATTTCAATTATGCTCACAATTTTTGTTATTATCGTTGAGGCCGCACATCACAATTTAGAAATCTAAACAATTCACACAAAAAAAAATCGCTCTCTTTTTCTCTGCCTCATTTGTGGATGTTTTCTCGCGCAACTCCTTCCTGTAGTCTTTCTTTATTCGGTAATAGTTGATGATGGTGTGCGGCATCAACGTTTCATATTGGTAGAAAAATCAACAGACAACGTTAGTATAATATGACAACTGAACGGGATTAATTTGCATCCCAAATTGTAACAAAATTTGTATTCCCACTGAAAGCATCCGTTGTCGTCTTTTATTCTAATAAATTTAATTCTTGAAAGGGAACAAGCGAAACTTTGGAGCTTGTTTTATAAATTTCTATACCTATTGGGCGCGTTATCAACACAAAGACAATCTTTTTGAAACAAATGCAAAGCCTCTATCATCATCATCGTCATTACAGTGTTTAAATGAGAATTGATATATTCGGGGGCGGTGTGTATTTAGAATTGTGGAACCCTTTCTATTATTAACCGAAAATCTAAATTATATGATCAAAGCCAGAAACACATCTAAAGGGACACAATTTAGATCCTTCCTTAATTTATCTAAGACACAAAACATACGATCACAACAAAACAGTAGCTGTTAATATAAAGGAACTGCTCTACTCGAGATAAATTAGGATACAATGCCATCGGCATAATTGACCTAGATGTTAAAATGACAACTGTATCAAGTTTTACACCATTAACATCAAAGGCATTCAGGATATTAAAAACAATATTTTAGAAAGTGGTGTGTGTTGGAAATCGTTTCAAACACGCATAATTTACAACTTTGTTCATTCATACAGAAAATTGGTAAATATTGATTTACGGGATTGCGTTTAGATCGAGTTTCCCACTTAAAATTTCCAACTAATTTCTGCTACTAATTGCAAACGAAAAAAAAAATCGTCTTACCTTTGGGTAATCCAACTAATAAGAAAACCGAAACAAACCTAATGATCGAGCGCATTATTATCACTTACAGCCACACGCACTTCATTTTTGTGTTGTTTTGTCTGTGCGGAGATTCTATAATTTATTTTTTTATGTTTTATCACACGTTTCACACTCAATATAGGAATCGATGAAATTCACTATAATAACATCGCTATAAAAGGAAATATATTAACAACGATGCTGTGAGGACGCTACAGTTTGGAACGTTTCAAATTCTCCGTCGAGATGCTGAAGACGCGCTGGACCGAATGACGAGTATAGTTATGGTTGTTTCCCGTTTAGTGTCAAAGCGCTTAGAGGAGAGGCAGGTTGCGCAAGCGTCACCTCTGTATTTTTTTTTGAAACACACGGTGGTGCAGTTACAGTCGTTGTTGATAGAAGGGCACGGAACACCCCCGAGAATCACGAATACTGACAAATTTCTGATAAAGTACCAAATTTACAATTTTCTAGCTATTGTTGTTAAACGCAATCTTTGACTGTATACTATTCTGCTTAAATTAAGGTACATATTAAACCCAAACAAAGACACAGAACGCGTAGCGTAGGGGGTGAGTTTATTTGATCGGTAACAGTGGCGATTGAATACAACAGGTTGGTATTATTGTAGAAAAGTTAAACGATCAGGTAGCAAGTGAAGAATTTAATTGGACTGTTGAGCAAACTATTGAGGCAATTTCTGCCAAGCTTCTTATTTTCTTTGTAGCTTCATTTTGAAGGCTGATACGTTAGATTCTGATAGGACTAATAAGCTGTTTGAACTGGCCTTTTCCCAAAGATGCTGCTGTTGTTATTTTCTCATGCATTTTAGATAATATCGGTTTTTCGTCGATTTGAACCGTTTATCCTTTACGTTTTGTAACGTAAAACTTGATGCGATATTGTATCGCCGACTCATAATTTTGACGGTTTCTCTCATGCATTTATGGATGCATTCGTTTTAATTCTTTTCCTTTTAATGCCTTTGAAACTGTTTCCGTTCTATCGTAGTGATGACACTTTTTTTGTCGATCTCCATTACACTTTTCCGCTCTATTTCGAATTCAAATTAAAATAAAATGTACAATCAAATTTGAAATTACACGCATCTCCATAGAGTCTAATACCGGCATTATGTATTGTAATTTCATGATAACGGTCTAATCAGTGTGACAACTGGATTTATTAATTAGACTCTCCAATGGAGTTGCTAGTAGTTGAAGTGTTAATTGAATTCTATTACTTGATGTCGACGAATTTATACGACTTGTTAATGAATCGAGTCATAAAGGCGTATTACTGTTACTATCATTTTGTTATATTGAAAATTCGTATGATAAAACACAATTAATAGAAAATGGTTCTCTTCAAAGAATTATCGCGCAATTCTAGTATTATATAGTAAGTAGAATTCTCTCTAACTCTCAGCCAACAGGAAGATCTCTCGCCTTTTTCACTCTCAAGTCTTATTTTTCGTCGTCTATTACAGAACCTCTCTGGCTCGATAATTTGTCTTCTCTCTGGCAAAATAATTGAAATTTCCCATTTCAAATACACATTTCTACTACAGGGAAAAATACTGAACTGCATCATTCGCAACTATTCAATTCTTCAAGATTCATATTGGAGCTTTGTCTAATAGAGAGAAAGTAGACAGGATTTCATTTCGATCCAATATAAAATAGCTTGTACCTTGGAGGAATGCACGTTATGAAATAAATTAACTACGAAATATTCTGGAAGTCGAGACGGTTTGAATGCGTTATTTAAAAATGTTTTGTTGTGTCGTTTTGACACATATTTGTCTCATAACTTTTGATGTTCTGACTGACTAAGATTGACTTCAGAACCGTCTTACATAATATTAAATTATTGGCGTAAATTCCAAAGAAACTAGAAAAACAAGTGTTGAGTCTTAGAATTGTTGAACGGATTCAAATCGCCCATAATGGCAAACTTTAAGTCGTTAAATTCGTTTCAAACATTTAAATTAAGTAACTGACATTACTCAAACCGTATGGCTCTAGGTTGCCACTGTTTTATTACCAAATTGAAAACGACCAAAACGATACTAAATTATCGACTAGTGAATAAATTTAATAATTGCAAAATAAATCATCATTTTTTTTGGAGATCTCTCTATCTGATGGTTGTTGTACACATATTTGCACCAAGAAACAATCTCAAATATTTACCCCTTTAATAGTGTGGGTCTACGTAGCTATACAACTAGATTACAGCCTAGAGTCATTTTCCAGTTGGTGGTAATGATGATGGAATACCATCAGAGCTTTGAATAATCTTAAAAGTATGTGTGTGTGTTGGTTAATTGGAAAAAATTGAATTTAGTTGGGAGTTACGAGTAACCCATTTTGGAAAATTATAGCCGAAGGCAAAGACACTACACGACAAACCCACTGTCACTTCAATACCGCACCACTAAATCAAAGCCAAAACCCCTGTATACCGCAAATAAACAGATTATATGGCCGGCGAATAATTCAATCGATCGCAATGGGTCGGGACTAAAGTTTTTTGTTTTTTTGTAATGTAAAGAATTTATATCAACATAAAATGCATTATTTTTTTGTTATACCATTTGATAAATAATTGAATAAGCGTAATGGAAAACAAATACAATATAAACAGTGCTTTTACTATAGCGAAACAAAAGTAAAAGCTCGTAAGTTTCGAAATAATTAATAAAGTTGAAATTAGAAATAGTCTATGGCTTCATTTAGAAATTGTATTGTTCCACAATTTAGAATCTTTAAATGGAAAATAAACATTTTCTGTGTACACACACTTATGAGCTTTCACAGAGCTTTTAAATGGTTTCAAAATTACCCCAGATTGTACATTATCTCTATGAACACATACATTTAACGCGGAATTTCTTTGTTGTTGTTTTTAATGCGGTCGAATTCTTCGTTGGTAACGTATTCTTGACCGGTCATGTCAAAGAAACAAGGGTTGGTATGCTCGTGTGTCCCAATAGAATATTAAACAATTCACCCTATGTTTGTCCGAGAATCTTTTGAATTCTATGAATGGTATTTTAACAATTTGACAAAATATTGGCGTATCAAGTCATCGAAATTTTCCACACCGAAAAAAAAATTCCAACAATATTAATTGCGTTATTACAGAATCTCATCTATCAACTATTATCTCTGCTAAATTACTACACAGCAGTAATCTGTCTCTACTCTTGCCTTCGATTTGTTGTTGTTGAATAACAAGAATAATTGCGGTAATCTTCCATCGAAATTGCGCCCCCCAACTGTAATGACGGTAATCATCTCGATTTTTCCTCTATAAATAATTTGTTTTTTCTGTTGTTTCGTCAAAATTTGTGGCATTATCACCGACTAAATTCGATATGGTAGTATAATAATAGAAGTTAAAGAAAAACTATCTGTTACATTGAACAGTTCATCAAGACGCTTTTCAGGAAGTCAACTTCCAACCGCTGATCACACCGTATTCATTCCGAATTTAACAAGCGTTGATTGTACGAGATGTTGGTTATTGAAGAAGTACGAACTGATGAATAGCAGCAATGGTGGTGGTTGTGGATATCTGGGGGATGGTATCGTAAAAACTCCATTAAAACTTCTGCCAAATCGATAACGCTCATACGTTAATATTTGAATGTTGTTCCATTATAAAGATTGTTGTTCTATTAATGAATTCGCAAAGAATTAGAAAACTGGCTTCGCCCAAAATTCACTTAGAAATAAACAAACTGTATTATCAATCAGTTTATATTGTCTGGAATTCTGAAAGGATATTTGAATCAATAGACGAATTTTAAAAGCACAACGTTGACAAAAACACACAAACATCCTTGTATTTCCTATTTATAATACAAACAGACTTTGCCAAAAATCACAAATAATATTTTCCAAACTATAGATGTTGTAAAGTTCGTCCTAGTTTAAATCAAAATTCCAACAATAATATCAAACACATTGCATCCTTTAATACAGTGTTGTAGAGTTGCCAGAATACTTGCTGCCACTATTACATTTCCATTGAATTCGATGCAAAAGTGCTGCACTACTTTATTATTGTCGACATTCGTTGCAGTAGTTGTCTCTACAGTCTTGAAACCAACAATTACCATAATTCGAATAGGAAAACGAATATTGTTGATTCACAACAGAACTTTGAGGTATAATCGATTCGGAATTATAGCGCAATTGATTTTCGATTCGAAACGAATGAAGAAAACAGAAAGATCAACAAACAAAACGAAATTTGAAATGAACTCTATTTAAAACACTTTCAGCTTTGATATAACCTCATTATTATGCACTTGGATGTGATAATTTGCAAAAACCACAAATAGCACTTGCTTCAAGACGACTTGAATTTGCATCTCATCTATTTTCTACCAGTTATTGTTGACTAGATGCTGTGTAACAGTTTGCGGTTGAGTGTGTGGTTTACATTGTTCCATTTTTTATTTAAGTATTTCTCTGAAGCGAATAATACACTGAAAATGTCATATTTGTTTGAAATTATTGTTGTTTCAGCTTGTAAATTTGTCGTTTTTAAGTTGATACACACAACCGACATGAAAGTAATTAAATTGGAACAAGCCCGACACCCTTTGCTTGTTTATTTGTATTGTCGGTTGATTTGTAAAAAAAAAACGATATTATTTACAAAAATGGCTAAAAATAAAACTATCTTCAGGGCAAAGGTTTGACTTTACGTAATCTTATCGTATGACCGATTGACTTTTGGACAAAACAGATCCAAATATTGCACCGGGTTTTAACGACAACAATCAACGAAAGAAGTGCCTACTGAATATATGGCGATCTAGATTGGAACTGAGCTCGAAATGTAAAGTTATTTCTCCTTTACAAAGCCACCAAATACCCTGTTACACTATATAAACATCACAACTTTTATCGTACAGCAATAACTAAAAATTTACTGCAACAGTTAAGGAATTCTCTCTCTCTTTCTGCATCTGATAGAATTCTGTTCCGTTCATTTTTAACAATAAATCCTTTTAATGTCCCCAATGGATCATAGTTGTTAAAGAAATTATTAAAATCAAGTTTCCGCTTCTTAACATTCGCTTAAATAAATATTTAGCAAAACAAAAACGACTTGTATTTCAAACTTGAATGCATTAATTACGATAAACTTTCAGACTTTGACAGCGGAATAAAGTTCAAATCTACCTCATACCAATATTATGGTTTCAAATACTTGTTACTATTCAAAATATTCAGCTCCAGCGGTCTTTTAATTTATAGATTCCATCCCTAAATTGAGAATCCGAAAGACTGTCGAAATAATCTTCCATGACTCTTCGTTCAATGAAAATCGTTTGCCTCGCATGAATTTCTTGAGATGTGAGAACAACCATAAAGAAAAGGGAGCGAATGTTTTGGAGGTTGCTATTCTCGCGATAGTTTTTTGAACTGCGCTGTGTTGATGAAAATTGATTCTTTCTTCTGTAAATCAGGTGTTTTCTCTCAAATTTTTAGATCCAGTTGTTCTAAAAGGTCACAATAATAATTTGCGTTTATTGCTTTATTGTCTTGGAGGCAATTCAGTAGTAAAATCTCTTTTGCATCCCAAAAAACTGATGCTAATGCCTTCTGAGTTTTTTCGAAGCCGAAGTACCAGGTCCACACCACTTTTTAGTCTCTTGTTTTGTTTCAGGACGCATCAAACCGATTTTATTCTTTATAAAACGCTCCAAATATTGTTGAGAAAGTCGCATTCGAATGTGTTTTAACGAATGCGTTACACATTCGGCGGAAACCCAGAACTTCAGTCAAAATATTATTCATAGTGCCTAATAAGATCCCTAAAGCATCTACTAAATCTCTATCGGTTAATCCTGAATTTTTGCTATGATTTCTAGTGTTGATGCGCTTTTTGGAGGCCCTTCAAGCAACCCATCTTGCTACTATTCCAATGAAAAGTCCTCATATACTTTTAGTAGTCTTTTATGAATTTGTTTTGGTGCTAAACTTTCCTAAGTTAAAAAAAATATATATTACTACTCGATATTCAACTTTAAATCTAACGACGATCAAGAGATCTTCAGTTCCAAGGGGAATAAATCCGGAACTAATAAGGTATGATCTAGAAAAATTGGTGGAAATGCTCAGAAAGCTCAGAAATGTACGTTCCACGAGAGTGGAAAAGCTCAAAGGACGACGATAGGCTGAATATATCCAAGAATGTAAAGGAATCTTATGGAAGAAGATATCAAAGAGAAACAACCAGAAGAACAGCCTGGTTTCAGGGCTAGACAACATTTTCACTGTTAAAATTGCACTTAAAAAGAGGATACAGAGAAGAACAAGTTTTTCGCTTATAGACAGAAATGAAAAAGCTACAAATCAACCGATCTCTGATTCATGCCACTGTAAAGTGCTATGAAGAAAACACTGCAAAAATTAAATTAGGAAACGCTGTTACTGAAGCGTTTAATTCTATCAAAGGCCTAAAACAAGGCTGCTGTCTCTCCCCTACTCTTTTCAAAATATGTTTGGATAGAGCATTGGTTTGATGGACGAGAAAATACAGAAATATGGGTATGAGAGTAGACGATGATACCCTCTTCACTCTATAATTCGCAGCTGATCGAGTGGTTATTGCAGAAGATCTTAGCTATATGATCAGAAAGTTAAAAGAGGTATATGAAGCTGCTCGTCTCACATGGGAATATCTTGCAGTGGAGAATGAAGAAACTAACAAAATAAAAGGAGTCAGAAACTGTAAGTACTTGGGAGTGGTTTTTATTAAGCATGGAAACAGTAAGTAAGAAATCAAACATTGAATAAGCAAGGGTCGAAGAGTTCTTGGGGTACTGAATTCTGTTTGGGGGGAAGGAAAGATAAGAAAAGAAACAAAGAAACGAATCTACAGAATAGTTGTACAAAAAATTAATATAAAATTGCCGTACAAATGTAACATTATAGTATCTAGCACTTTTATAACATATCTACTATTTCGACTGACTGGAGTAATTAAATATTACCGATCTCACTATTATTGTTAGTATCGATTAGAAACGTTTATCAGTTAAACTAATTGATTAATTATCATGTAAATAATCCTCTTCCCTTTGCGGATGAAAGAATTAATTACCATTACGTATATCTGGAGGGCTTAATTCATTAAATTTTACGTCACCTTAATACATTTAACCCAAATATAAACGTGTTGTTCTATTTTGGAACAGGTTTATATTAGTTGTGAAATGCCCAGTAGAGCACAGTTAGGAGATAATAGTTAATTCTCGACAGGCTTAAATTCCCACCACCACCACTACTACTACTACTAGAATTACTAAATATATATAACGGCTAAAGGCATTGCATCTATTTCCAAATGCGAATATTTACGATACTAAAAGGCACATTAAATCGTACAATTTCATAATAAATTTCCAAGAAAATCCAAATGCAGTGGTGTCATCCAAAATCCATCTGTTTATGCTTTGTTGGGCTTTTAAACAGGATTAAGCGTAAATCTTTTTAAATCAAATGGAAATATGAATTATTTATTTTAAGCTAGTTGAAATTTACAAAATAGGAGAGGCTTTATTTATTTCAAAAAAAAAACGGCCTCATATTTTATACAAAAAGGAATTATAATGATTAATTAGTTGAAAGGATCATCATTACATTTCAACAGTTCTACGTCCGATTAGGAATATTACGAAACTACTAAATATTTTAGGATTATTTTAATTTGATTTATAATTGAAAACAATATTAATCCGTTCATATTTTTTAAACAAACACAACATGTCAATATTTTGGATTAATTAACGAAATTTCTAAATGCATTCAACGCAAATTCCACGATCTGTAACTAATGCTATTTCAATCTACTAACCGTATTGTATTGTCATTGTCGTTGAACGTACGACAAGAACAAGCATTTAGATTTAAATACAATACAGGAACACTATAGAGTATTTATTATAAGATTTACATCTCTGTACCTACGGTAGCGAACAGAGAGCTTTTTGTTAATGTACAATCGTGTACATGTTTCTCATCATTTATGAATGTCGTTAGTTAGAAATGAAAGACGGAATTCCGTGACATAGTTTTTCAACACAAAGAGCTCAGAATTGGAGTTTCAACGATTGTGTTGAACCTGCAAACAGCGGACGACTCCACCAACTTCGATAAATTGAGATTTGATTTTTATTAATTTCTCTACAAAAGATAGATTTCAAGGTGCTAGATCGACTGAAAAGTACCGTGATTTTTCAGTAAGTCGCACCATTGAACATGATTTATTTCGAGAGGTTCATCTGTCACTAGTTTATGTGTACAGTTTCATGACAGTTCGTTCTTTGGTGTACAAGCTTCAGTCTTTCAAATGTCGCTACCTGGGAAAACTCCTGAACAATCAATGAAATGGTTGAAGAAATGTTATCCAATATCTGCCTCTACGAAAACAACAGTTTATCAATGGTTTAGAGAATTTCAAATGTATTGTACAAGCATCGAAGACGCACCTCGGTGTGGAACATCAAAAGAAGCTACGAATCCGGAAATCGTAAAGCAAGCGCATCGAATCGTTTTGAGCGATCATAAACTGAAGTTGCGCGATATAGTTGAGGCCGTTGGCATTTCAAGTAAATGGGTGGAATATATTTTGCACCATGTTTTGGATATGAAAAAGCCATCTGTTCAACGGCGGTTTGGCGTTATTGTAGCGTAATCAGACGTACCTGTTTTCGATGTTTTGTGGCGATGGATGAAACTTGGAACCATTACCATATGTTTGAGTCCAATAGGCAGTCTGCAGAGTCCGACCGAAGCGGCCAAAAGACCAACGCTCGGCCGTAAAGGTTTTGGCTTCCGTTTTTTGGGCATGGCATAATGTTCGTCGATCACCTGCAGAAGAACAGTTATGGGAGAGTATTATGCAGCGTTCTTGGACAAATTGAACGACGGAATGAAGAGAAAAAGGTTCCATATGGCGAAGAAAAAAGTTCTGTACCATCATGATATCGCACCGTCACACCCGACCGTCAAAGCGACGGGCAAATTGGACTAATTGCGATTCGAATTAGCCGTATTCTCCAGACTTGGCCCAGCGGTGACTCCATGGAAGGAGGAAGTCATCGACGAAATCGAAGCGTATTTCGAAGGCGTATTTCCTTCTACAGAAAGGGCATCGAAATGTTAGAAGATCGCTAAACCAAGCCAACTATATTGAGGAATAAATATAACTTTGCCCAAAAAACGCTTGCTTTCAATAAAAATTCCGAGATTTCTCAGCCCATGTTGAAGGATGAATAACATTTTCTCATCTGCAAGGCACAAGTCCTTACAAAATCCAAGAAATGATGCCGCGCAAGACACTTTTGTTTATTTAGAAAAATGGGAGAACTGAAAAACGAGGCATAACACCGAAAGAGGTTGAGTGAAGTTCGCGGCATATCTGCTACTGTGGCTGTATATCTACAAGAGATGAACATTACTCTTGACGACAATTGATAAATGATTGATACAGTTTAAAGTGATAACGAATCAAAGAGCGCAAAATAGTTGAGGCTACAGGCAATTTTGCATGAAGAAATTCAACTAAAAAATCTAGTAAGATAGTGCAGCGTTTGCTTTCAGTGGTCGATTCTTTTTTGGGATGCGCTTGGAATCATCTATGGCGATTATTTGGAAAATGGAACAACTGGAGCAAATACAAAAACGTGCGCATTTTCAGTGGCCAAAATCCTGAAATTGAAATCTGAATTACCACATCGCATCTGTGTAGTGACTTTTTCCACTTTTAAACTTAACAAAATCGCTCATTTGGCAGAGGTTCGCAATGAATGAAGAAGTGGTCGCTCAAACAGAAGCCTCCTTCAGGACCTTCCGAAATTTTACTGTTCAGAAGCCTTCTGTCTTTTCCTAAGAACTTAAATAACCCTCGTAACATGAATCATTTCCTACTATTACAGTTGACAAATTTTGTGATTAAATAATAGAAATGAGGACCTACGACAAAGCGAAAACTATCCTTAATCACGACTTGGAAGCAGTCGTTTGAAATCGATAATTTCCCAGATCAAATTTTTATTGAAACTCTCTCTTTACATTTCATTAAATTTCTGTTATCAGATTTGATATACTTTTCCATTTCGTATATTTACCAAAACTACAAAGTCTATTTACAACGAATAAATAAATGAAACGACTCATGGTTCTCAGTTGTCTGTACAAAAGACTTGAAAATATAAATTCTCATAAGCTTTAAAAATAAAATATAACTACCAACATTCGAGATTTGCTCAAATAAAGCATTATAAACCGATTTCTCGTTTATAACTCTGTCGTGTTGTTTTTTAACATCTCTTTATAACGGAATCGATTAGTGGCTTTTAATAAAGCAGTAGTTATATTAAACTCCTACTATCATTTCCAATAAAATATGTTACTTTATAAATGTTGTACCGGCGCCTCCACCATAATTTACTTATTTTCCAACTGTACTTTCTCAAAATAATTTATCGTGTAATCCGATATAACAAGTCATATTGTAACGAATGAACAACATTTTAATGATAATGATAATAATAACAATCAATATGAAATTATTCTAATCAAATCTCGGTAAAACCGTAATCTAACAAAGCACAAAATTACTATTTTGCCATAATACAGACGGTTATAATTGCAAATTAGTTGGTTATATTTTGATTACAATATTTGAATCTAATCTCAGTTGGAATAATCATGTTTAATAACCAACAATCTTTCATATTAATAGTTAAATCTTTGCTACAAATAGAAACGAATTAATCCCCGTTTAATTGGAATATTTGATTTACATTTGATTTACATTTATATATAAATTTCTTGGTCCTGTATATAAAAGAAGAAACTGTGATGGAAATTTTTCAATGATTGAAAATGTTTTCTATTTACTGAAGCAGTTGGAAATTTTAATTGGCAAACTTCCGTTGACTGTATTATAAATTGCTCTATTAGCTAATGAAAGCACTTCGAGATTATAATCTATATACGAAATTCACTAGTAACCGTTAGGAAATTGTACAATTATTTTCCAGTTAATTGCGCGTCTTTTTTTTCAGTTAACATTCAAGCCGATTCACAAAAAATTGACTGAACAAAATCGAGAATTGTTTCATCCCTTTAACACTACATTTTATTGTTTAATAATAGTCAAAGTTTCGATCATAAATACATTATTCAACTAATTTAAAAGTAGTAAAGTAATTTCACCAACACACCGATAGAATATAAATTTCAAACATGTTGAAAACACGTACGTTTTTCCTCCCTTTATCCAGTCGGTCCGATGGCCGGATATTTGTGGAAAGTTTGCACGTTCGCACGAATTACAACTGAAATAAGTTCAGATCCGTGTGTGCGCTAACTGTAATTACAGTTCTTGTTACGAGACTTTGCTGTTTACGAAAAACGATTCGTAATCGTCATTAATTGTAAAAGGCATCAATTAAAACATCAAGACCGTAACGTTCGATTGCACACAATTGTGCGACAATTGAATTAAAATACACACAATAACGTTGGGTGAAAATTGAAACGTTTATAGCACCAATTAGATAACAATTTCAATTTAAGATGCTCCTGCAAGTGTCGTTTTATTGATAAGAGGGTGGAATTCAATTCGTGATAATTGTGTAGCGATTTAATTATACGTTTTGCAATTATACACAATTTTTCACTTGGCTTTAATTATTCGATTCTTTGTTGTACAACAAATAGCATCGTATTAATTAAACCAAGATCTGACCTGTGAAATTACTACTCCATTGTTGTAGTGATCGAAATTTGTTTACAAATGACCACACCGATGCCACAATAAAACTATAACAGTTTGTTATTGTTAAATATTGAGAAGTTTGAGGATGGTTTTCGTGTAAACACACACAGAGATCCTTGTTTGTTGTGCAATTAACTCAAAAGGAAACGGTCCCTATTAAAGGGTTAGTAAATGGAAAGTTGTATATCCTTTTAACCCAGATACCACGTGCATTGGAATATCTTTGCAAGTTTATCTATGAAAAGGTCGAATATTGAAAGACTTAATAATAATGGATCCTAATGTATAGAATATTTGTTGACAATGGGGGCTACCATTTAATATTCAAACTCAACTATATTTCGTAATCATTGGATTGGAAGAGTAATCTTCTTAGAAAGTTCATATTTCTGGAAGAGTTAAGATGACAACACAATTTCGGTTATATATTTTGTTAATTCTCAAGGTTAATTTTCTAATTTAAACTTTACCAGTATCATAATGTACGCTTTACGAACTTATTTTGTCAACAAAATAAACTTTGTGTGCAGTTTAATTTAATACACAATCATAAATTAAAAATAAAGCAACTTCAACAATCTTTAAAATACTCCGTTACAAGTCTGCTTGTACGGAAGTGAATCAAATATACTGTATTGTGGGAGATGGGGAATTATACGTTCTTTTCGAAAGGAAATAAAAATAATTCGTATCCAAAGAAATATGAAATCGTAATAAAAACGAGTCAGAAAATTCAACGAAAATTTCGCTATAAATACATAATTTAGAAGAATTCAGCTGGAGTTAGTTAACTGATTCATTAAATAAGCCAGCCATGTCAGTACATAAATTTTTCATCCTTTTATTCGATGTTTCAATTATTAGATTGTTCATCGACAATTTATATAAATGTGTAGCACCAAAATAAATCCATGAAAGCTTGTTAAAAGTGTATGAGGACCAATCTGCAATTAGTTTAGTAGAAAGACGTAGTAGAAAAAGTGCATCAACACCAGAAATCACAACAAAAATGCAAGATATGCTTTTGGAAGATCGTCGATTAAGAGAGATCTCATTAGGCTCAATAAACAATATTTTGACTGAAGTTTTGGGTTTTTGCACAATGGATAACGCATTCGATAATAATTTGGAGCGTTTCAGAAAGAATAAAATTGATTTTATGCATCATCTCATCGCTATGGATGATCCGGAATCAAAACAAGCGGCTAAAAAGTGGTGTAGACCTGGTACTTTGGCTTCGAAAAGATTGAAGATCCAGAAATCGGTTAAGAAAGCATTAGCAACCGTTTTTCTGGGATACAGAAGAAATGTTATTGTTGAATCGCCTCCAGGTCAGTAAAACAATCAACACAGATTCTTTACCTTCGATTATAACGGTAGGAAAACGTAGTCGTATAAGGCTTGAAAATTATCCACGTGAACTATGTCCAAAAAGTACATCACTACCAGAACTCACAGCAGCTTTGGAAAATCGTCGACTAACTGAGGGCGATTTAGTAGAAGCTTTAGGGATCTGATTAGGTCCTGCGAGCAATATTTTTGCTGAAGCTTAGGGTTTCAGAAAGCTGGGTGGCGCAGTCGCTGCCAATAGGAGATAAACACCTTCGAATGCAACTTTCTCAACAACGTTTAAAGCGTTTTAGACCATGAACCTTCGGTTCCGTAGAGAGCTAAGCTCTAGAAATCGGCCAAAAATGTTTTTGGGGTACACGAGAAGTTCTGTGGGTGGATTACCTCCAAATTGGTAAAACAGTGAACGCAAATTATTAATGTAACCAGTTGGATGTAAACATTCTCGAGAAAAGATTTGGTTAATGGAAAAAAATACCATTTTTATCAAGACATCCTCGCAGATCATAAAACTGTCGTGAATTGTTGCAACATTCATCCAATTTGCCAGATTTACCTGCCTTTGACTTTAGACCGTTCTCAGATCCCAAGAATTCTATCGAACGAATAGCTAATAGAGTATTTCGACAGTCTTCCGGATTCTCACTTCAGGGATAAAATCGATAAATTAGAAGAGCCCTGGGACAAATATATTAAAGTACAGGGATTGTAATTATTATATTTAATTAATTTCTACATTTTCAGAGTCTAATATTTTATTGTGTTTATTGAATTCATACTGGAGTCAAATGCTGAATAATAAACAAACAATAACAATGTCTCCATTTCTACTATCTCTAGGTCAGTTTATTTATTCGGTAAATATTCCCAGTGCATTTGAAAAACAAACGAACAAACACAATCAAAAGAATGGATACTAGAAAAATGATTATTATAACCAGAAAGGAAAATAATCCAAGTTGAATGATATTTTTCTCTATTTTGATAACTAACAAATCTTTAATAAATCCATTAGAAAAATATCAACGTTTATCGTTATTTTAAATTAAAGTCGCCGATATTGATTGTTATATCAATATCTACGTTCGGTTATTAAGAACTCGCCCAACTTCTGTTATTATAAATGAAGTGATTCGTCTCTACACACAGACAAACTGCGTGTATCTCTGTTTCAAAAAAAAAAAAGAAAAAACTTACAAGTTATTAAGGAAAATAATGAAAAATGTTTTAAGATTAACTTTATCAAAAATAATAAATCAACTAACGGCATCCTATTTTCTAATACCCCGCGATATATCTTTATTTGTATCAAACGAACTTCCGAGTGAAATGTTTCAAATACCCATCGGTGTAGATGTAAAAATCCAGAAATACTCCTTTTGCTTCAATTGCAGGTCTCACTCGACTCAAGTCCTCAGAATATAGAATGGAAGGTGTATAATTGCAGGATCTGCTTTAATGGAGAAGAAAGTTTGAATAGAATATTATAAAGTTCAATATTTTACTTGATAGAATACAAAGGAATTAAAGTTGAAGCGTAGTCTAAAATAGTTTGACTATTTAAAAGCTCTACATCCAGTTAAGAATTTGCTACAATATACAGAGAAGACTCTCAATATAGGTGCATTGGAATAATTTCGTTAAAATTTGTACACGAGTCAGAAAAAGGTTGAGAGAAAATAAAAATAATGGATAATAAAATAGAATCTTAATCATCTTAGGAAATGCGTCCAGTTTCTTTCTTGAGACGATACCCATTATAGTACATAAGAATTTATCTACGACATGCAAAACATCTTTCTGACTATAATTTGCTCTGACTAGCACAGTCAAACGAAGCTTGCAGATGTTTAGCATATCGTAGATCGACAACTCCTCCAGTGCACCTGTATTGTGTGGCCCGAAACCACAGCAATTTTAGGGGTACCACTTTTTTAGTAAGTTCTATGCTGGACTTTATCTTGTTAAGAGTCTCTATTATTAACTGAAAAAAAAACTATAGAACAGTCTTAATTGTGATGAATTTGCTCGATATGGGTTTGTGGTACTACCTTAGAAGTCTTTGGAATGGAAGATTTGATTCAGTTTAGAAAATGTTGTTTCTGCAAGAGTTATTTATTAATTGAAGGTGGAAAAGTTTCAAATTCAGGGATAAACAATTGATGAATTCTAAGTCAGGTCTTCAGGTGGTTTGTAAAAGTGTTCAGTTTTTAGAAAATTCTCTCAAAATTTTAGGATAAGGACCATCAGCTTTATTATGAAAGTAGAACAATTGGCAAACCTACGATTGCGTTTTCCTTAGGACCTGAAATCCTCCAGTGCACCCTTGGAAGTTTTTTGAAGTTTCCAATTGTCTTCTTAATCCCAATATCTTCATCTTCCCAGTACTTTATTTGCCGTATTTTCATTTACAAAAGGCACTTTTAATACATTTTACAATAATTGATTGTGTCTAGTGCTAGTGTTAGTGTAAGTGCCAGTGCCTTTACTATAAAAACAGACATGCAATCCCAATCGGCTCTAGGATTCCCATAACGATGTAAAATTTTTAGACAAACATGTTTTTTATAATACTAAGTTTTTCTTTCTATTTTTAGTTAAACAGTTGTCAAGTGGAATTAAACGGTGCCCCAAACCAAAAGGTCATTTTTTCAAATGTTTTGAATTGATGTAATATGAAATCTCTTATGGTACCTTCCGATGGAACCCCAGATGTCCTTTTTATTTCGGCTTTCTAAAATTCTAAGAACTACTTTCGATCAGAGAAACATTAGTTAAAGGTTACTTTTTTCGGAATTTATTTTTTAAAATTGTGCACACAATCATTATTAATTTTTGGGGAAGGGCGCCAAATACAAATATGCCTGAAGCGCCAGAAAAACTGGGGCCGGTCCTGCCTGTATAAGCTATTATTCGAGTTAAAGTATAGAATTTCATAAAATGGAATGTTTTCCATCAACAAGACCCGACAGTGGAACAGTCTGAAGAATTGCAACATGTAAGACCGTTTGTTGCTGTACGTTTGCCATAATTAATGCACCAAATGGTCACATTTGGCTGACAGTACTTGCACGAAACTTTCCTAGTTATAAATGTAAATAATAAATTCTCTAAGGAGCATCTTGCTTGTCAGTTTTCAAACAATTGTGACAACCTGACGCATCCCAAAAATTGATAATAACCAGTTATAATGTTTATTATTTCAAAGGAGCCACTTCACCATCTAATTCTTAAAACAATATTCCCTAAAAGTCTGTTTTTTATGGGCAGAACAGGTTGTTTTTATAAATTATCAAACTAACGAGTTTTTTTCTAGTTTGTGCTAAAATGTTAATCGATTTAGTTGTTATCTAATCGGCCTAAATACGCTCTAACTTTCCCAAATTAACATAAGCAAAAACGTGGTTGAATATAAATCGATTTGGTTGCAAAGGTGTGCTGCTGTAATTTTTTACACAACTCTAAAGCTCTTCCAATTGAAACCTTGGAGGAGATACACAAACCGAAAAAAATGTAGCGAAACCTCGACTGTTAAATAAACTTGACGATAAAGACCTACACAAACAATAGAGAGATAAATCTAACAATTTCAAATCCAACACAAAAACATTTTTTTTTTGTTATTTATCATAGTTTCAATTTTAGATAAACGTTGAAACTTTATTAAAAATAGCAGTTTTTAGATGAAATTGTGACTGGAATGAATCCATCAATGGACTGTCACGTAGAAAGCGAATGAATCTATTAATTTCTGTTGGCATTTTTTCACAATTGATCCCCAATTATTCCATACGAAGAATCTCTAACAAACTAGCAAGCCACGTTTCAAATAGCTATGTTACTCTATATTAATGTTCTTATTAGATCTGAGATTGGATCGATGTGTTATTATGTGAAACAGGTGATATTTTCGTTGAAAAACATGCCGTTGTCGTTGTGTCGCTATTGTTGAATTAATCAAGAGTCGAGAGCGCATCCACCAGAATTCATCCAATTCTCCTTTTTAATTAACAGAGTATTTTTAAATCGACTATTTCAATTTATTTTATTAAATCAACTGCAATCTAAGGAAAACTTTTCTATTAGATAACAATGAAACTTCAATTTTCTAAATGTTTTTATCCCAACAATAAACGAAACATCTTATCATTAATTCTAATGATTGTCAAGAGTTAGAAAGATTGTAGTGAAAATCGAGAATGCGAAACTGTTGAAATAATCAAATAACTATAGTCTGCATTGATCTGTTATCAAATCATCCGGCTTGTAATTGTTCAAAGATTATATAATTGATAAGGTGGGAATATTAAAATGCATTATTGTTTTTAAATTAGAAAATTATTCATTTACTTACAAAATACATTAAAAATAAACGCACCCCGACAAACTGTTGCGTGTGATATCGATTAACGTCAACATAAATGATGAATAAAGTTGGGGTGGGATAATATAGTGTGTTGCACTATTTAAAAAGTACTTCAAAATAGATGATTTCAAATTGATGTTGAGAACATTAAGCAACTAGATATATATATCACCTGCTTACAAACATAGTATTCATGTAGAGACGCTGTTAATACAAAATAAACAACCTTTAATTTACATTATCCATGTTAAAGTAAATTGGTTTATGATTGGCGTGATCTGATGATGGTGTTTTAAGCAAATTACACAACTTACTCGAATATTATGTATCAAAGATAATGTCAATGTTAGTCTACGAATTTTTTCTCTATTATTTACACTTTCACAGTTGCTCATTTTCACACAATTAGTGTTAATCTATTTAGTCGGATAGTTTTTGTTTTCAAAGACAAACACGATTTCAAATCTACTCTCTCTCTATCTCTCTCTGTGTGTGTCAAATCACTAGTTGTGTAAATAGACGTGTTCTTCGTTTTCTTTTTTAAAGGAACTACTACATTTATTACTGTCTTCTAGTGGAGCGTATTCCAAAGTTTTCCTTTAAATTTAAACGAAAACGTTTAATCAAAGAGAGATAGTTTAGTAGTTTATGAAACTGTTTGTTTAAAGCAATGGTCAATAGTTGTAGCCCATCTAATAGATTAGGAACGTATCTAGTTAAGCACCTTTACAACTAATGAGAAATTGGTGATTTAGAGCCATATGTTGGTAAATGTAGTTTCAAATCTCAAACTATGTTGACCAATAATTCGGCTAAAACATAACTCTGAAAACTTAAGACCACAATAGACATGAACTGATTTGAACATAACGAGCACTAAGATCAACAGTCTGTTTGATTTTATTGTGAAGTTAAGCATTTGTTTGAATTGAAGGAGATTCGATATTTTGTAATTCTTTTAAATCTTTTACCAACCACTTTTTCTTGTAATTGGAGCCCTTTTTGTAATGTAAGAAAACATATATTGGATATTTTCCGTACGCTCGATAATCAAAATCCCACATGAGAGGACCCAAGCACTACACGTTTTAGGGCTTTTAAAATATAAGGAGGATACAGTACCCTACAGAGTTTATAACTGATTAGAAAATGCAGAAAATTTGAACTAGTTGTCTTGTAATTGCTTCATACATCAAAGAAACTCCTAAGACTGACCAAAAATAAGTTTGTCAAAACTTGAAATTTGGATTTAGTCGAAACGTAGTATTCTTTGAACTTTGAAGTAGCTCCTGAAATTTGCTTACATTCCAAACTTTGATGCTTCCAGATAGTGTCGGTCTAGACCTAATCCTCAGGGATCTGCTGTTGCTACACTGGGCTACAGTACGTAATTTTCAGGTTCCTGATTTTTTTTAAATGAAACAAGTGCCTGAAGGAACAGTACAAGAAGAAGACTTTGCTTTGCAGCTAAAAGCCAACTAAAGTAGAATTTTTTGGGATTTCAGATGAGTTTCCCTAGCCGCAGAAAGAAGTCTCAGGAACATATGCAGTAACAAATGTAAGAATGATCCCGACCCTGTAAATTTTGTAGCTAACCAGAAAGTAAGGAAAATTCGACTCAATTCTCTCATAATTGCTGCTTACTAAAAATAAGTTTGTCAAAGCTCGAAACTGAAAAGTATTGCTGGATTTAGCCAAAACGCAGGCACAATACAGGTCTTAAACTTAAGCACACATTCCAAAATTGTGTCGCCCAGGCCTAATGTTCGGGATCTAAGCCTTAATATAATTCTCTCATAATTACTCCATACATCAAAGAAGTATTTCCACTGCATAAAATCAATGCGTCTTTTATCTCGTAATTTATTTAAGCGTGACATAAAATTTGCTCATTCTGAAATCGTTTCAGTTTTGCAGAAATAAACATACTGAGTCAATTCGGACTTTCTTTGAAAGCAGTGAAATTGACCCATTGAATGTTGCAAATGCTGATAAAAGATGTTAAGTTTTTTTGCTGTAAATGTAAATTCACTTATTCGTTTTGATCTGCTTTTCATATAACTGCCACCTCTACAAGTTGTCTTTTATTTTGTTTTATTCTATTTTTTCTATTTCTAGACCGCTTCCGACGTCTATATTTGGACCGATACTGCCAACTTATAAATAATATCATGTGTTATAGACATATCTATTCCTCTGCTTTGGAAACGTTGCCCGTATTGATTGATTTTATTCGCTAATAATCAACATGTGTCCTTTTCCTTTTAGATTCTTTATGTTTAAAGCACTGCCCAAAAATCTAAGAAAACTTAACAGACACGTCAATAGTAACTCATATGTCATTTGCTGTCAACGTGATTTATTATGCAGAAATATGTAAATTGACCGGACTATTAGTTGATATATCATATATGCATATATGCAAGCTCAAAACTTAATGAAAAGCATTCTAATAAGCGTATGTTCTGTGTAAAGATCGCCAGCAACTATAACAACATACAAGTCAAACATTCAATTGCAACAAATGTACCTTGTGTTGTATTCTAAAATTAAAATAAATAGACGTCTGCAAGAACAAAGGATAGGAGTAAAACCAAAACTAATGTTGAGTGTTTACCCACTTGGAATTTTGATTAATAAGCCGACGAAATTCTAAAGACTATTTAAACAATGTCTTCCCCTGATCAATTAGATTCTGTGTTATTTTTTTTTTTATTTTAGCAATATTCTTAGAGCATCCGCATTGAAATGTATTCTGCTAAAGGGTGTGGAGCTCAAAAATTTGTTAAATTCGTAATCCGCTTAGTGATTCCTTCCCAATTTCCTCCAACATACATTTCAACTTTTATACACACACATACTGTATCGCTTTGTCAAATACAATTAAATTACCCACTTTACATATTCGAATACAGTGAAAGTATATGAATGGTAAGCTAAAACTTTGCAACAGTTCTATAACAAACAGAATTGAATTTTCTTTGTATTGGAACAAAAACTTAATAAAATATTCATAGCGGAACTTGTTTCTAATGTAAGCGAATAGATAGTTTTAATGGAATGATGCATGTTTACGTGAAACGTAAACTTTGGAAACGATAAGTTACGAAAAAATACGTTCCTCATTGAATAACAATATTCGGTGTTATTCGTTTAAACTGCATTTGAACACTAATTACTCCATTAATTCGCTTTTAAGAATCTACTAATTCGTTCCATTATCATTCTAAGAAGATTACCTACGTGTTTAAATCTATGAGAAAATTCAATTAAATGTAACAGATTATGGCACGAAGGACAATGCGTAAAAATCCAAACTGCTAAAGATTCGATGAGACAAGACTTGAAAGATTGAGTAATAGACTTAAACGTTCATTTTGCTTAAACGCTGTTTAGTTTAACAAACTATGTTGCACAACTTGATAAATGTACATCGTGATTATTTAGTAAATAGCTTGGGTAGAGACAAGTTGTGGTTGATGGACCAAAAATTTTTCGAAACGAATTAAAAACGGATTTAGACACAGCAGATGGGACAATTAAAAACTAAATCAAAACAGAAATCGCAACTGCATTCATTTAGAACGTTATTTATTTATTAATCAATAATCTTGACAGACTACTCGTACTAAATTACTTAAGGTAAGGCAGTCTCTGCTTCTCGTTAAGTAATTCAGTTACACTAACGACACTTAAGGTTCAACCTAGGTCTTCTACAACATACTATTGTTGAGTTGCGCACCGTTGATTCTTTTTTTATACATGTCGGCGGCATTCTGTCAAATCCGTCATTTAGAAGAATCCCTAGTCTTTGTCTGACTGACTTGGCAGACTGTAAAACAATGAACATTTTGAAATGTTTTACTATTCGCCGGACATTTTCTTAAATGCTTCAGAGCATAAAATCTTTTTATAAAATGACTGATTTAAATATTTGTTTTCGTCAGGTGTTCTGTAAAATGACAACCTGTACTATAACCTTATATTTTTCGACGTATCTATTATATATAAAAATGGTGTAAAAAATGTATAGTAATTCATAAAATGAGAACGGCTGGGCCGATTTCTGTAAAATTTTTTGTCAGTTGTTCGTATTTCCGAGGAGAAGGTTTTTACGGAAGAAAATTTTGGAAAATCCCTCCGGAAAAGTCGGAAAATTGGAAAAATCGAAAGTTTTCATTCAAAATCCGAGTTGACTTAGACTTTGCGCAATCTGACAGGTGTCATTTTGGCATTGTAATTTTTTACAGTAAATGTGCTATTTTTCTTGCTGCGAGTTTTGTGTATTGTTAAACTGATTCCGGATAGTCGTAAATTACGCATTCACGTAAAATTGGGGCGAGGCAAAGTTCGCCGGGTCCGCTAGTTTTCTATAAAAATATTGCCTGAATATGTTACAATCGGAAGACAAATATCATATTCATCAATGAAAACGTCTTCTATGAAGAATTACAAACGTATTATTCAGATAAGAACGTATAAACAATTAATCGCTACATAATCTCAAATCAGAAAAACTCTAATTTTCATAAAACCTAGAAGAAAGAAATTCTACAAATTACTACTTTATTTATACAAAAACATTTAACATTCTAGAAAAAAGTTTTGCTAAATCATTACACGAAACTTAAATCATTATCATCATGGTTATCAGCACTTATTGTGCGAGAAAAGATGAATCAGCATTTCTCATGTTAAAACATATATGGATCTGCTTCTAACAGCTTTCATTGTGTGCGCCATAACCTGCTTGAGTTGAGCCAGTCGACCTTGAGATGTTATCTTACTTGCAACTGTCAGTGTCAGCGTTTGTTGTGTCTGCACCCCATTATGTTTTCTTCTGCTTATCATTTAATGTAAATAGCTTTGCGAATCTTATCGTCTCTTTGCATAAGATTTATTTTAACAAAGGAAGACTTAAATATATGGTAAAGTAAAATGAGCTTCAACTAGAGCGATGCAAAACATGCACACATACAGGCTCCTCCTCCACACAATTCCCTAGAACGGCTAGTTACGACGCTACTACCCCTGCTAATGTTTTAAAGCGAAGCGTGTCTAATCTGGAGTTCGTGTACCCCTTGAAAGTCCATGGAAAGAACTTCTTTATGCTTTAGGAGGAAGTATATTTCATGATTATTCTAAAAGTTACACGTAGATTTGAGGAGACGTTGAACGCGTTTTTCTCCAAATCGATCAAAGCTAAATTTGCGCCTAAATAAGCCTAAAATTTGTATGGAAAATCGAATTTTTTTGTTTGAAAGCCACGATTTTGTTAAAAATCAACATTCTACTAGAATCCTTGAATCAATTTCTAGACAATATAGCCTTAATAGACTGGTTTTCTTTTCAATTCAAATTATTCAGACCCGAGATATTGCAATAACCGCAAAACGTCTTTTTTTTGGAAGCGTTCCAAAATATGGGCCACCACAGCATCAAAAACCTTTCTTTTGAAAAATAAAAAATATCAAAACAGAGATAAAAGTTGAAACAACATACTCAGAAATTTTTACACTGTAACTTTGAGTTGAAGCTTCAACCTAAGCGGTGTAACTAGAGAGGTGCAAAATATGCACAAGTCCAGGATCGCCCAACACACAAAGCTCAAGAACGACTAGTTACGACACTACTGTCCCTGCTAATGTTTTAAAGCCTATGATGTGTTAACCTGGTGATCGCAAACTATTTTCAGAGATTCATGAAATGTAAAAAAAGGACTTTAACCAACTCACAATTGCAGTCGATTAAAGTGTTTCAGGAGGTAGAATCCTGACAATCCGACATACATTCTCGAACCCACACGTACATTTGTAGAGACGCCTCGAACTACATATAATGTTGAACGCGTTTTTCTCAAAAACCGTGTTTTCAAAGTCGGCAAGCAAAATTTCTTGGGACCGACTAAATCAATGAAAACCAAAATATTTTTTAGAAATTGGTCGGGGGAGTTTTCTGGCCAATAAATAATTTCTATTTCATGAACAATTGAAGCCCAAAATTTGTATGGAAAATCGAAATTTTTTATTTGAAAAGGCACGAATTCGTTAAAAATCAACATTTTGCTAGATCCTTGGATCAATTTCTAGACAACATTGTATTAATAGATTGTTTTCTATTATTTTTTTTCCATGCTAGATTCAGTTCCGAGATATTGCACTAACCACAAAACGTGTTCTTTTGGAAGCGTTCCAAAATATGGACACTACAGCAGCATCAAAGTGATGTTTTGAAAAATAAAAAATACCAAAATATCCAGGAAAAAGTCTGGAAAACCACACGTTTTCGGCTCCTTTTTTAAATATTCCAATTTGTTCGTATTCTTACTATTTAGATACATAAAAATGGTTTTTTATAATTTTTTAGTCTAACTGTTTAAATGATTGTTATAAACAAATGCATTGTTTATAAAATAATTGATTTTTTGGGATTTTAATCAGCAATAAATATTATGAACAAAATCGTTTCTTTAAAAAAATTTTATTGCTTAAAAACGCATTTGTTAATTAACAATTTTAACCTCTTAGATTGCTAATAACAAAGTGGAAAATCAACATTTTTTATTTTTTCCAACGGCGATCTTTTCTAAAGCCTTCCAAGAATAGCAGCAAGATGTGAAAAAAATTTGAGGCTCTTAGTTTAGCAATTATCAGGGTTTTTATGTAAATTTTAAACTTGTAAAAATTAGTTAATTAACAAAAGCAAATCTAATAGAATAATTACGGGGAAAATTTTTTTGCTATGGATTTCCGTTTATTCAAGTGTCTAGAAGGTATGTGAATTTTTTCTATTTCTTAATATTGATATTTAATGGGTTAAAATTATTTTTATTGTTCAAGAGTCCGTGTCGGTCAGCGCGCTCGGAACGCGCATCACCCGCTTTAAGCGCTGTTTTCGCCTCAAAATTAAGATTATAAATATTGGTGGCAGAGTTGCAGGAGGAAGGACTTTTTTATGGAATTTCCTCCTCTTTAATGATCTGTTTTCAAATTTCGAATATCTTTAATAGTTTCCAAGATATTTGCAAAAAACCAAACCCCCAACTTTGCCGGCGCACCTTCAAATTTTCTAAAAAGTTTCTAGAGGTCATTCCAATTTTCGCTGCCCGAGAAATTCACCAAAATAGCTCTTGTTGCCTAGACTAATTAATTTATAAAGATAAGGTGTACAACTGTACAACACGCAATTGGGCGAATAATTATCACCTCATTCACTACACGACGATCGAAAGCAACAGTACAACGAAAATTCAATAATCAGTGAACACATTCGTCACCGGTGCCAGTTGATTATCAAGCTCATGAATATCACGTCATACAGTTAATAAATCAAACAAACCAAATCTCCCCAAACGACCCAATTCCAATTTGAAACAACAACACAACCATATTTCCTGGTTAATTTACAACGTCGGTGGATTATAAAAATTATACGATAAACGGAAGCTTTAAATTTTCCATCTACCTGTCGTTCTTGTTGTTTTTTTTTTCGGTAATCTTTTAATATTCCGTATATTTCCGGCTTAACAACATATGGCATCCCTTCAAAAATGATTATTTTTTAGGGCCTACGAAATGATAAATGTACCTGCACTTCCTTTAATAACAGGCATACAGGGAATTGAAGCATTAAATATTACACAGGATCAGTATAATTACTAGTGAATAGTTGTAATAGGAATTTCAAAGGTTTATAGATGCACCAACTAGTTAAAATGGCTGCTTTGATGTTCGAAAAGCAACTTTATTCGAAATATCCATAGTTAACAATAAAGAGGTATTTTGAATTTGTAAATAATAACAGAAATAGTTGCATTAATTGGAATTTATTGTCAAATATCTTTAATTTCACCTGTACAATGTGCACAACAAGTTGCACGTATTGATGGATGTTGTAAATAAATTTGCTCGCCAGTCAAAGACATCGCTGTGCCTCTTAAAGCGTTACATATTGCTTCTTGTTTATTTGGAATAGTTACCGGATTCTGTAATAACTGTAAAATGGAAACGATTAGTTTTAATCGAAATAATTACGGAAATTCGTACTTTAGTAGCGTTTTTCTCAATTGCAGTAACTTGAGATAACTTAGAACAGTTATCAAATAATGTTTCACAATAATTCTCATCAATTTCACAAACTTCCCCGATTTGTTTACTTAAACTACAATTACTATTCGCCACTTCAACAATATTAGCATCGTTCAATTGGCGTAAATTAATTTTGTCATTAGAAATACGTTGAGCGATACCGTTTAAAAAACAAAACGTCTTCAAATCTCTATTGTGCACTTTACGGCGTTCGTCCAACAAATTTCTGATAGTTAATTGTAAATCATTAATACGTGTCTGTAAGGCCGATTTCCACCTTGCCAATTCTTCCACCATCAAACTGGATGCCAAGAATTTACTCCGCCATACTTCACATTGTCCTGATAGCCATTCGGTTTGTTCTTGATGTGATGTTAGATGATTGGCTGATTTCAATAAGGCACGTGCCAATTGTAGTTTGTCTTCAGTTAAATGTTGGACACGTGTCTCTAAATCTTCACCAACAGCCGCCACTAATAGTGTCTTCAATTCACTATTGACTTGTGCTTGAAATTTCAATTGATTCTCTAAATGCGAATTGGTTTCACGTAAATTCTTTATATCCGTCTCGTAGGCGGCTTTCTCCTTCTCCCATTGTTTCTTCGATATTAAAATATCCTCATTTTCGACGGCTTCTTTCTTAATCTTATTCAATTCAGCCATACGCATCTCAGTCATTTGTGTTACTAATTCTTGTATTTCTACATTGTTTCTGGACGATTTTATTGTCATTGGTTTTGTTACGTTTTTATGTGGTACAATTGGCTTTATTGCAGCTTTATACGGTTCGTACGGTATGAATTTGGGTTCTTTTGGTTTACCAATTAGATATTTCGGTTGTTTCCTCTCTTTCGGTACATATTTCGGTATTAGATTGATGATTTCTGATTCTGGTTCGATTGGCTTGAATGAGGCCAATGTCTCATGTGTTGGATTTATGTTGATTTTCAAATTTAATTGATTTTCAGTTAAATTTAATAAATTGTCGTCCATACCATCCCCTAACGTACGATATTCGTCGGCTTGTTGAAGTTTGATTGGTGCTAAAATGAATTCTTTGGAAATTGTTGAATTATTTCTATTAAAAGCACCTACCAGAATCCATTTTTTTCATTAACTGTTTATTGCTGTTATGTGGCGATCAAATAAATGAAAATTCAATTTTCTTTTTAGTTATTGTTGTTATTTTTTATTCTTATTTTTCTAGACAAATGTGACGTAACTAAATCAAGATTTGCAAAATATGCAAAATTCTTAACAGTTTCAACAGAAATTCCACCAAAATCAGAATTTTGTTTATGTTGACATAAATATTTGTCATATGTTAACCAAAAAAAACAGAAACTGACTCGTCTAAACGTAGCCCCGTTAACCCTTGTATGTCAATTTCTTTATTTTTCTCTAGAAACCAAAGCAGTGCGTTGTGAATTTTTCGGTTATACTTAGTTGAAAATTAAATACGCCTAGTCAATTCAGGTTATGTAATTAATAAAAATATTTCTTATTTATAAGTTATAAATTATAACAAATAAAACTTAAGGCGCTACATTTAGTTAAATATGACATGTGACGTGTGAGTCGATCGACTAGAAATCGGATTCACATCCCAACGTTGCCAAGTTGTGTGTATCCTAGAATTTACATTAAAGAAATTTTAAATGCGTATTTTATATGTATCGTCGGCGTACTGTACAATCCGTCATATAATAGAACGTCTAGTCTTTTTATAAGTGACTTGGCAAATTGTAAAACAAAAAATATTTAGAAATTTTTTATTATTCGCCTGACATTTTCAGGCATTTTTTTAAATAAAATTATAATAACAAAATTTAAAGCATTGTTTTTCTAAATCCTGTAAATTTCCCATTTCTTGACCAAATAACATTTTATAATAGAATGAAGACAGTAAATGTTGAAGAAGAAAAATTCGCAATAATTGCAGCTTTAATATTAAAGCCGAGGGAACGAAAGAAATGTAAAAGGAAACAGTAAGTGTGCAGAATTTTCCCTTTACAGGCAACCAAAGAGCTTCAACAGCTCGCTGGAAAAACTCACACCGTCCTTGCACTGAAGCGTAAGGCCCCTCTAAACTCTCGCGAAGTAGCACAAAGTTGACCGAGGAAGAAGAGTGTGGAGGGTTTCCCCGCTCCGCTTCGTGCTACTTTCACTCGCCTTAGTTAACTTCGCTCTGAGAGCGATGTTTTGTACCCGAGTCAAAGAAACACGAGGCACCAGTACGAGGAAGTACGCAGCGGGAAATCCTCCATACTCTCTTGTTTCCTCGCAAGTAATTTAATGTGTTTTGTAATTTATAGCGAAACGACTAACTTTATTATTTTTTTATTAATTGTTTTTTAAGTGAAACTTCTCTAGGCGCGATAGTGTAGTAAAATTGTTCGGTGGGTGGCGAAAATGCGTGACTCCAGCGAGAAACCCTTCCCGCTAACAGACCAGCTAAGAGGGAAGAGTGGGGGCCTAGCATCTAGGGTCTAAAGTTGGTGTTATTGATCGATGTACAGCACCCTCTGGAACAAAATTACAATTTCCGGGCGTACCGTGATTTATGATTTTTGTATTTATAAATTAATTAATGGCGTTAAATTATATACGAATATTGTTTTAATGTAAGTGAAATACAGACAAAGACAACTGCAGCCTTCAGGCAACGTCATCTCTAACCTAAGAAGTTTCACTTTTAACGCGCGTCATTCTACAGACTTTCAAGTTTTTTTCACTTTAAACTGAAATCATGAGTGATTGGTCACGAGGCATTCAATTAAAATTTCTTGAGGTTTTTCAAGGGGAACCGATAATCTGGGATCCCAAATATTCACAAAGATAAAAATAAAATAATTGACGCCTGAGGTAGAATTGAAACGGAAATTGGAAAACGTGTCAAAGAAATGAAAACTGAAAAAGACTCATTAAGGCCACCTATCGTAAATACATAAGTTGATTCATTATTTCGATTGGCGTCCAATCAAATTATGATTAATTGAATGAAAACAATCAATAAAACAGTAAAGTTAGTAACGACGATTATTTCAATTACTTTACGTGTTGTTGTCCAAGTGTAAAGATGGCTTTAAAACTATACAAACCACTCGATATTATTCTACAAATATTCGCAATAAATCCAACAAAATCATTACCAAAATATTATACGATTCTTATAAAAATTGGTATATTTTTAGGGTTGTTTCCAGCAATCGAATTCGACCTTAGAGTGATAACCAAAACTTCTGCAAAACTTTTCTACATCACATACTCGATAATGTTCAGTTTAAGTAATATTTCTGCGATTTTATCAGTGCGTTATCTCCACAGAGACACAATAAAAGAATTGTTGCAATTATTTCAAGCAATTGACGATGATTTATTGCGTAGATTGAAGATGAAGATACGTTTGAAAATTGACGAGAAACTGATGTTTTTTGTTTTAATTGGTTTAATAATTACAACGAATACTTACAATATTTATCAAGCATCTTATCTGAGCTTTGATCTGGTCTTGGAAACATTACCGAGTTATTTCAATAATTTCTTTCTAACACTGGAACTTGTCGCGTATATTTCTATTGTGTTTGGTGTCTCTAAACGATGCACCATTATCAATAAACAATTCCAACAATTAATCGCATCGTTGAAGATTTTCAATCAATTACAAACAAGTAACAGAATTAGAGCGATCATTTATCTGCAAATCAAAGATGCTGGTTATTTCGCCAAGAAATACTATCAACTTTCAACGATAATTCAGTTAATTAATCGAATATATGGTGTGCAAATTTTAATAATGTTCTTAACAATTTTGCTGACAATAGTTAATGATATAAATCTATTATTTCAATCGGAAGCAGGAATAAAAGATGGGTGGTTGATTTTACATCGTTTTGCCTTTGGACATATTATCAATACTTCAGTGTTTCTAGTGAGTAGAATTATTCCGTTTTCAATTTATGTTCGATTATTGTTATATATGTAGATTTTGGCTTGTACGGTTTGTTTCGTCTGTACAAAGACCTTTTGGAAATTGGAACAGGCTCAATTTTGTACGTTCGAATCATTGTTATATCTACCGTTAGATGGTCGATTCGCCGATAAATCAATCGAAGAGAGTTTTATTGTTTTGCATAATATTACAATGAATGAATTTTGTCAATTTTCAACGAATGGATTTTTCAATATAGACTTCACAGTAATTTTCTCAATGATTGGTTCTATATGTACTCTAGTTATTTTAGTGTATCAAATGTAATTGATTATTTGTGGATGTGTGAAATAAATTCTATCCTTTTGCACAACGCATGGGTCGTTTCATGTAATTTTGTCCGTCCAAAGGCGTGGCTTGTTGATAGCAGCGTTGGAGATGAGAAAGAAGCAAAAACAAGAAATAGTTAAGAAGCCAATAATGAGAGAGACATCTGTATAGGTATAGGGTACTACCTTCTTCCTATCTTCCAGCGATTTGTCATGAAATGGTGAATAATCCATCAAGAGCTGACGGACAACCAGTAACGAAGCGGCTAAATTATGATTTGCAATTTTATAAACTGCAAACTATGATAATTTTTTATAAAGCAGCAATTTTTTATCTATAGAAAAACATATGCCGAACAGATTTATCCTTATCAAAACGTGTTATAAAACGCATTTGTTCATACAGAGTCGGTAAGTTATTTCACTGACAATATTGATTAGTTATTAATGCGAAAATATTACTGAAATAAAAAAAAAATCAGTTCATTACAAATAACTTACGACCTGTAAAAAATATCAAAAACTTTTATTAGGATAAGTTCATAGAGAATAAAATGCTCTACAAAAATATTGTATAAAATTTGATATAAAGTTGATGGTTGCGTCAAAAAACTGTAAAAATGTAAAAATTTACCATTAATCTTGAATAAATTTTGAAGAAATAAATATATGAAAAAAATTATAAAACATTTTTTTGTAGAGCGTTAAATTTTGTACAAGAATATATTTTAGTCAATTTAACAATTTGAAGAATGAATGTTAATTATACAGCTTTCTCCTTCTTAATGGACCTACAGAGATGAGATTTTGTATATAGCGTTAAATTACTGTTAAGAACACATATACCGGGGGTTTCATCTGATATTCACCTTCTTTAACCTTCTTTAAAGTTCTAATAGTCTTGACTAAGGATTGCGAATAGATGGATTGAATTATATACGATTCATAATTTTGCATATGGCCTTCTTAGCACCGATGACAATTCCTTCATCTGTATTGCGCCGCCCTGTACGTTCTTGATAAGAGCAGACAAATTGGCTCCTTTACAGATCGATTTCAAGTCTTCTAATCTATATTCCCGACAAAGATTGATATTTCTATAGATAGAATAACGTTGTCAATTATTCAATTAATTAAAACGAATTAATTTAAGTTGAATTATTGTAATTTGGCTTACTTGATAAGTGCATTAACTTGCAGGAAATCATCACCGTTATAAGCTGTACAAAACTGTAATAAATCAAATGTAGTAACATTTTCTAGGATTTTAATTAAAATTTCGTTTGATAACAATTTAAAATATGAATTTTCGAAATGCATTGTAGAAATTATTTAACACATGAATTATTCCTTATCCAGCAAAAACTATTAGACCACAGAACACTAAATATTAGATTAGATAGTATATTTGTACTTGAAATATAGGCAACCAATTATAATTAATAACATTAACACTATAGATGATTATTTATACAGCACGTGTGCCAAATTTCTTCCAATGCCTGACTGTTGTATTTTTGATATATAATGTATAACAATATAGTAATTTATTACTTACACTAAATAAATGAGTTTAGTTCTTAAAGCTGGAATTTTTCTATTTTTGATAGACATAGTGGCAATTCTCATAAACTTCCACAGAAAAGAGAAAATTAAGAAAGTGTGAAAATGGTGGATGCGCCAGGCTAGGTTTCTGCCGACCATTATATGTAAAGTGATTGTGTGTAAAACAGACCAAAATTCATATCGATTTCATAGCTTAATCCCTTTATGCTCCTTAGAATTACTGCTAAGAATGCTAAAATTTTTGTTGGAAAAGAATTTATCAGAAAAAAAAACAATGAAGTTCGAAAGAAATTTCGGATAAATATTTTCTATCAATGAAAACTGTCGTGCCCTCAGTTGAAAATATATTTTATTACGCCGTTAAATACATAATTATCAGAGCTTTCAGTCAATAGAATCTTCACTAACAAACCTAATTTATTTTCTAAATGAATAATTTGCAAGTCAAGCATTTCACTAAATCTATTGTACGTTAATCTAATATTTACAAAACATCTAAAGATTCATATAAAAATATTGTTGTAACAATAAATATCGTTAAATTATTAAATGCAATTTTAGAAATTCTATTGTACATAACTCAAATCTAAGAATAAGTCTAAATATTCGATGCAAATCACCGGAGAACTTAATAAACAAACAGATCTAGGAAAATGTTTTTTTTTTCTGAGAAATATAGATGCTTGACTTACTTTATTATAATAAACATACAGACTGAAAAACGACTGAATAATATACATTGAAATTACGGGACGATTAAATCCATTTCTTGCTCATTTCGATTGTAAGGTTGTCTATTTTTAAAAAGCTTACGAGCAAAATATTCTTTAAATTTTTCTATTACAGTGATAATGACAATAATTGTTGTCAAAAGAGTCAAAAGTATCAGTAAGTTATTTGAGGTCCTTAAATTTCTATTGGTTTCTTCTATTTTAACATCTATTTCATTTCGAATTATTTCCAAGTCACTACCATTTCGATTAGTGGTATTATTTCGCAAAAAATCACCTTTAAAACCGGTCATCACTTCAAAACCGTTTTGAATCACAGCAACTTTTGTTACTGCACTATCAACATTAAAACCGTTGTCATTTACCATTTTTTCAGGTGTTTCAGGAGCTTTAGTTAATTTATCTATTATCTCATCAATTGTACAAAAAACGCCTTTAATATTTGTTGTATTGTGTTCATTGCCTTCTTTAATAATTAAATTGTGATTTTGTGTTGTAAGCTGTGTCAATGTAGAGCATGACCATTTATTGCCTTCTAAATAAATATCAGTCCTATTTGATATAATATGTGATAAAGTATTTTTAACATCAATTAAAATAAAATTATTATAACTTATATCTAAACTTATAATTCTATCGATATTATGGAAGATACCTTTAGGGAAGGTTGTTAAATGGTTGTGTGATAAATTCAAGTATTTTAAATTGTGCAAACCGACAAAAATACCTAAGTCTAAAGTTGTAATATTGTTAAAAGACAAATCCAAATGTTTTAATGTATTTAAATGTTTAAAACAACCAATTTCCAATTTCGAGATTTGATCATTATTTAAACGTAAAATTTGCAAATTGTATAAATTAAGCATATTCACAGAAATAGTTTTCATTTCATTGTTAATTAATGATAGTCCATATAATTTGGGTAAGCCACTAAAAGCGCCCATTTCAATATTAATAATACTGTTATTGGTCAAATTCAAGTATTGTAAACTCTCCAACCCATCAAAACTACCTTTGTGGACAAATGTAATTGGATTATTTTCCAAATACAAAAGTACTAATTTATTTAAGCCACTAAATGCATCTTTCTCTATATTTAAAATAATATTACAAGATAAATCTAAGATTTCTAAACTATCTAAAGAACTGAAGATACCTTTATGTAGATACTGGATATTGTTGTGAGTTAGATTTAAAATTTTCAAAATTCTTAACCCATTAAACACACTATTTGATATATTTGCTATCTTCTGATGTGCTAAGTTTAGCATTGATAGCTTCTCTAAACCATTAAAAGAATTATTTTCAAGATATTCGATGTTATTGTTTTCCAAATATAAATCGATTAAATTATACAAATTATTAAAACTACCACCTTTAATAGTTAATAGATTATTATTACGTAAATCCAGAATTGTTAAATAGTGTAAAACTCGAAAAGAATCTCTATAAAGTGTTGTAATTTGATTATGATTCAAATATAATTTTTCACATTTATATAAACCGTTAAAAGCACCTTGTTCAATATTTTCAATATCATTATTACTCAAATTCAATGCTAGAATGCGATTTAAACCATTAAAACTACCGTGATTCAGAGTTCTTATTGAATTATTTTGTAAACTGATATTTTTCAGCATAATCAAACCACTGAAAGCGTCCTCTTCAATATTAGAAATATTATTGTAACGCAAATCTAATAATTGGAGATTTTTCAAACCATTAAATGTACCATTAGAAATACTTGTAATTTTTTGACCGGATAGATCTAATTTTACAAGACTGTTTAGACCGTTAAAGGAACCGTTAATGAAGGATTCAATTGCATTATTTTCTAAATATAAATTTTTTAAATAACTTAAGCTACTAAAAGCGTTTTTTTGAATTGTTACAATATTGTTGTAACGTAAATCTAAAGTAACTAATTTTTTAAAATGACCAAAAAGACCTGTATTGAGAGATGTAATTTTATTATTGTTCAAATCTAATTCCTCTAATAAATCCAAAGTATTAAAGGCATTTCGATCAATAATTGAGATGTTGTTGTTGCTTAAAATTAGAGTTTTTAATTGTACCCAATTTCCGTCAGGGGAAAGTCTGAATAAATCTTTTAAAAGATTTGTAATTCGATTATGTCTCAAATCCAATATTTTTAGATAATTTGAGTTACTAAAGGCGCCCACTTCAATGTTTACAATATTTTGATAAGATAAATTTAATGTTGTTAATGTGTTTAAATCACTAAAAGCATATTTTCGAATATCAGAAATATTATTGTAACTTAAATCAAGATCTTTCAAATTTTTCAAATCGATAAAAGAATAGGCTTCAATCGATACAATTCTATTACGTCTTAAATCTAAGTATTGTAGGCTCTTCAAAACACCAAAATCGTCTCTTTCAATATTTGATAAATGATTGTAACTCAAATTGAGCTTTTCCAATCGTTGTAAACCGTTAATGTATGGAATTTGTAGAATTTTACTAATTCGATTATTGTTTAAATGTAATCTCTTCAGATTTTGTGAATTGTTGAAAACCGACTTATTGAAGATTGGAATTTTATTATTACTCAAATCAACGTTTATTAAATATGGTAAACTATCAAATAAACCGTCTTCAAGATCTGTAATTCCATTACCACTTAAATTCAATTCATTCAGGCTTGGCCAATATTTAAAAGAGTTTTTCTCAATGTTCGAAATATAATTGTAACTCACATCTAACATCCGTAAATTCTTTAAAGAGATTAAAGCAGATTCGTTAATAATTGTAATGTGATTATTGTTCAAAAGTAAAGTTCGTAGATTATTTGAACTATTAAATGAGTCATTTTGTATTTTTCCAATTTGATTATAACTCAAATCCAATTTATTTATCGGTAAATAACTGAAACAATTCCTTTGAAGAGACACAATTGTATTATTGTGGAGATCGAGTATTTGCAAATAATTTAAACCACTAAAGGTCCCTTCATGTATTATTTTTGTATTTGATGATGTAATTGTTAAATCGTAAAGTGTAGTCCAAGATTTAAATATTCGAGGTAATAATTCTGTTAAATTACTATTTCTAATCTGTAGATGATATTTATATGAAGTTGTATACCTCTCACTAATACTTTGAATATCGTCTATTAATAAATCTTCACAATTAATAGAATGATTGTAATGTGTTATTGTACACATTTGCAATGATAGTTTTAATTGACACGTAATAACTATCAAATAGAGATATTTAAAGTACCTGTAATAAAATTGAAAGGAAAACTTTAGACAATTCATCGAACAAAATCTATAAAGGCCTTACCAAATTGTCATCTTTTAAACAAATTAACAACACTGATTTGCAGTTACAATAAAATAAAAACTAATCGGGAATAGATAACGGCATATTTGTAAACTTATCATTTTTCCTGTTAATCGTGGGGTGTGTTTATCAAAATTATAAGCAAACCATTCGATAACTATATTTGATGAGTTTTCATTTATTTATATTTGATATTGTTTGAATTATTTTTGTTTATTTATCACAAATAATTGTATAAGAGTAGAATAATATAAAAGTTCTAATCCAAAGAATAAAATTTATTTGAAAAGAAAAAATTGAAAGTTCGTGGAACGCCGCGCGTTAGAAGTAAAGCTTCTTGGGTTAGAGATAAAGATCATTTTTTTTCTTGGTTTATTTTCTTTCTGTCGTTGCCCGAAGGCTCGTTTTTGTTATGCAGTTGTATTTTTCGGCATTTCGCTTATCTCAATTCAACGCCATTAATTAATATTATAAATATAAAAATTATAAGTCGGGGTAACCCTTGTAATTTTAGTTTCGTTCCAGAGAGCGCTGTACTTCGATCAAGGATACCAACTTTAGACCTAGTGTTTATTTTACACAGTTGGCAGAACTGACAGATAGAGTAGAAGCGACGCTATGGCAACGCTCCCACTCTTCTCTCTCAATAGTCTGTTGGGAGGAACGGTTTCCCCTCGCGGGGTCATGCATTTTCGCTACACTTTGAAAAAATTTACTACCCTTATTAACAATGATATTTCCCGAACGACTGAATCGATTTTAATGTTTCACACGGCATTCGACGCAGTTTTTTTAAGATCTGAAGATATTGTAAGAGGCCCAATATGTTTTTCAAAATCTGTTGACTACGATATATCACGAGCAAATGAATCGATTTTGATGTTTCAAACGGCATTCGGCGTCAATTTTTAATGTTAAGGGGCTAATTAGGTTATGGAATCGATCGGTGCAGCAGCTAAAAAGTTATTTTGAAAAAACAAGAACTTTTTTTTCGTTCTTTTTTTGGAATTTTTCAAAATCTACAGGGCCAAATCGGTTGAAATTTTCAGGAAATCTAAGTGCAGTGGAACCCTTTCGAATGCCGTAACACAGCTGTACTAGAAACTATAATTTTTACAAGTTCTACCTAAAACAATGTATTAAATTCCTAAGTTGAACTAGCAAACCCAGATGGGACAGATGTAGTAAATAAGATTTTCACAAGTTTGCATATTTTAGTTTACAAGTCGCTATAAACTCCAAATTATTATTAAACACATATTATTGCAGCTGGTATTAACCTTTGTTAATCTTCAAAAGATGCCAACTCAAATTTCACACCAACAAATAAATGCCGCTCTTTGGATACAGGAATTTTGGAAACTGTTCCAGAGTAGGAGACAAATTCAACAGCGAGTTCGTGATGAAATTTTGGAAAACGTAGGTATCTAATTGCCACTATTAGACAAGATCATTAAAGGTGAGAGAATTTACGTTGTTTTAACGTATTTTCTTTATTGTTATTTTATTTAACACTCTGAAGAAGTATCCGGCTGTTTTGGTATTGGGTACACACACAACAAACGCTGACTCCGACTGTTGCAAGTAACATAACATCTCAAGGTCGGTCGACTCAAGTCGAGCAGTCGCTGGTCTGGTAATGGGCGCACACAATGAACGCTGGCAGAAGCAGACTCATAAATGTTTTAACATGGGAAATGCTGATTCATCTTTTCTCGGACAACAGGCGCGGATATCCATTATTGTGCAAGCACAGATATGAATCTCAGGATAAAGGTATAATATTAACAAGTGTACAAACATAACAACTAAGCTATTATGAATACCATTCTACTGGCATCTATTTCTTGGAAATAATTTAGTAAGTTATTATTATTGCAATAATAAGTAAGTAATAAAGTTATGATTTTGAAATGTCCTAGTAAAATGTATGGAGAAAACCACCTATAAGCCACAACTAACATAAAAAAAATACATCTGGTAGTGTGGCACTTTTCATATAATTGTCGGCGCAAAGTCTTGGAGATTCCAGAATTTAATTTCCAATTTTCCGAAATGAAACACTGACCGCTGTTAAAAACACCACAAGTTCATTAATTTTTAGCAGTTGGAATGTGTAAGGGTAGAAAAAGTCGTGCGACAGTTACATATTGAACGAGATTTTATGGAAAATATTTATACAGTATGCAGCCGTATTTTTTTCTACCATGACCATCTTAAAAATCGGCGCTATAATTGTTTATAACGCGTAAGGTAAATGTCCCAATTATTGACGTATTTGTAGAAAATGGCTATTGCTAAGGCTATCAAATCTAGCACTTGATTAATACCCCTCAACTGTTTGTTTTGTGTAATTTGCTAGAAAGATGGTTGAAGACATAATAAAATGATTTTATTTTCTGTGTATCACTAACAGGAACAGTGACATGACGATTAGAGAGGCGAGTTTTTTTTGTAAACGGATAATATACAAGCTTTCTCAAGCCCTCTCTCAAAGTTAGAATTTGCATCGCTGGTAGTGTAATTGTGCTTTTTTCCACACCACCATTGAGGTAAAGCACTTGGTGCGTTTTTTTTATAGTGGTATCCCCAAGAGGCCTAATCCACTTTGACGGTTAGTAAAACAACCACAACACTTAATCCTTCTTATTTTAGTACTTGCTAGCTAGCAATGATTTTAAGACCCAATACACAAATAACAAGTGGAATGTCCAGAAAACAAAAATACCCCCAATTTTAGCATGCACCAAATTCTTGTTTCCTTGACATTCAATTTTCGAGTCAATGTATGAAATAATTTTGAAATTTGAATCCAAATATAAAGATGTTTATTAAATTACATGTGAACTCACAAAAGTTCTGGAAAAAATATACTGAATTGATGACGAAATCTCGATTGAAGGTGTCCTGAAACAGAAATTCTTTAACGATTATTGCATAAATGTACAAAATAGTTCGGTAAAATTGGATAAGGATAGAGTACTCAAAAATTTTGTTGAAAAAATAATAAGCTGAAATAATGACAAAAGTTTGATTGAAGCTGTCTTGAAACAGAGATTCTTTATCGATTAATGCATAAATGTACAAAAACAGTTCGGTAAAATTGGATAAAGATAGAATAGTTACAATATTCACATAGTCTTTTGAAAAAATCATACGCTGAAATAGAATTGATGACGAAATCTCGATTGAAGCTGTCCTGAAACAGAGATTCTTCATCGATTAATGCATAAATGTACAAAAACAGTTCGGTAAAATTGGATAAAGATAGAGTACAAATTTTTTTGAAAAAATAATATGCTGAAATAATGACAAAAGTTTGATTGAAGCTGTCCTGAAACAGAGATTTTTTAACGATTAATGCATAAATGAACAAAAACAATTCAGTAAAATTGAATAAAGATAGAATAGTTAAAATACTCACAAAGTCTTTTGAAAAAATCATATGCTGAAATAGAATTAATAACGAAATCTCGATTGAAGGTGTCCTGAAACAGAAATTTTTTATCGATTAATGCATAAATGTACAAAACAGTTCGGTAAAATTGGATAAGGATAGAGTACTCACAAATTTTTTTGAAAAAATAATATGCTGAAATAATGACAAAAGTTTGATTGAAGCTGTCCTGAAACAGAGATTCTTTATCGATTAATGCATAAATGTACAAAAACAGTTCGGTGAAATTGGATAAAGATAGAATAGTTACAATACTCACAAAGTCTTTTGAAAAAATCATATGCTGAAATAGAATTGATGACGAAATCTCGATTGAAGGTGTCCTGAAACAGAAATTTTTTATCGATTATTGCATAAATGTACTAAAACAGTTCGGTAGAATTGGATAAGGATAGAGTACTCACAATTTTTTTTTGAAAAAATAATATGCTGAAATAATGACAAAAGTTTAATTGAAGCTGTCCTGAAACAGAGATTCTTTATCGATTAATACATAAATGAACAAAAACAGTTTGGTAAAATTGGATAAAGATAGAATACTTACAATACTCACAAAGTCTTTTGAAAGAATCATATGCTGAAATAGAATTGATGACGAAATCTCGATTGAAGGTGTCCTGAAACAGAAATTTTTTATCGATTATTGCATAAATGTACAAAACAGTTCGGTAAAATTGGATAATAATAGAGTACTCATTTTTGAAGAAATAATATTCTGAAATAATGAAAAAGGTTTGATTAAAGCTGGCCTGAAAGAGAGATTCTTTATCGATTAATGCATAAATGTACAAAAAACTTTTCAGTAAAATTGGATAAGGACAGAATAGTTACAATACTCACAAAGTCTTTTGAAGAAATCATATGCTGAAATAGAATTGATGACGAAATCTCGATTGAAGGAGTCCTGAAACAGAAATTTTTTATCGATTATTGCATAAATGTACAAAACAGTTCGGTAAAATTGGATAAGGATAGAGTACTCACAAAAATTTTTGAAAAATAATATACCGAAATAATGAAAAAAGTTTGATTGAAGCTGTCCTGAAACAGAAATTCTTCATCGATTAATGCATAAATGTCCAAAAACAATTCAGTAAAATTGGATAAAGACGGAATAGTTACAATACTCACAAAGCATTTTAAAAAAATCTTATGCTGAAATAGAATTGATGACGAAATCTCGATTGAAGGTGTCCTGAAACCGAAAATTTTTATGGATTATCGCACAAATGTACAAAAACAGTTTCGTAAAATTGGATAAAAGTATTTATTAATTTACATGTGAACCGATTTCAACCTTGCAGGGCCCTGTACAAGGTAGAGATCGGTTCTCACATGTAATTTAATATGTAATTTTAATCATGGATTTGAACTTCGCCTTTTTATTTACCGTAATTACCAAAAATTGCCTGCAATAATAGATTTGGCTACAGAATACTCACAAAATATCTTCAAAAATAACATGCTGAAACTGAAACATATTTCACAACCAAACTCTTTGAAAATCTGAAACAGAAATGATAAAATTTTCATTAAAAGTGACCTGCAACAAATTATTAAACAAATGAATGGGAACATTTCAGTAAAGGTGATTGCAGATAGAATACTTACAAGAATTCATCAAAAATTTCATGCTTAAACTGAAATAATTACGAAATCTTCATTAAAAGAGTCCTGAAAAAGATTTTATTAAATGTAAAGATTATTTTGTAATACTTATCTGCCGAATTTCACAATTTTCACTAAATCACACTTCAAATCACATCACATTATTGGAGGAAACGCCCAGAAATGTACACTTTTTCTTTCTAACAACATTAGTGTGGTTAATTTCACCAATTTCAGAAAAAATCTGCGTTTTTCTTTCAACAATTTCAGGATGGTTACTGCTCATTTCACCAAACCCTGCCGCTTATGTAATTTCATTAAAAAAAGACATGAAAAATATACGTTTTTGTTTCAACAATTTCAGGGTGGTTACTGCTAATTTCACCAAACTCATCCGCTTATATAATTTTATTAAAAACGCTCCACAAAATACACGTTTTTATTACAAAAATTTCAGGGTGGTTATTGCTTATTTCACCAAACCCTTTCTGTTCCGATTGGTCAACTATTGTAAACCCTCACCTAAGGGTCGTAGTCGGATAGACAAGGGACATGGCCCTTACTAAAATAGTTAGAGAAAAAGAGTCCAATATCGAGTCTCGTAAAGACTACATTGTAAATATTCAATAAACATTATCTTCAACACGGCCGCTTATGTAATGTGATAAAAAAAAACGCAAGAAAAAATACGCGTTTTTGTTTCAACAGTTTCAGGGTGGTTACCGATAATTTCACCAAACCCTACCGCTTATGTAATTAAATAGAAAAAAAACGCACGAAAAAATGCACATTTTTGTTTTAACAATTTCAGGTTACTGCTCATTTCACCAAACTCAGCCGCTTATGTAATTTTATCAACAATTTTTATAGACAAGGGTCATTGGTCCTTACTAAAAGATCAATAAAAAAAGAGTCCAATATCAAGCCTTGTAGACACTTGACCAGTATTTTACCTACCATATAAACAATGTTTCTGGTAGTGAATGAAGACAACTCATAGATACGGTGATCAATAATTTGCAATCATTAATCACCTTACAAATTCCTGTAGAATCTTGGGATCAAATTTTAATTACAATTTTAGTCGATAATTTCGATTACCAATCCAACAATGGGTGGCAAACGACCTTACAAAAGGTATTGTCCAATTAGAATTGACAAACTTCATCAAAAAACAACATCAGATCTTAGAAGCTCCAAGATCGTTAATCGCATTACAATCAATTGTAAAACCAGTCAGTTCGCGAAAACAAATAATATTTCAATGAAACGAAATGGTAAGAAGGTTTCATCAAATATGACCATTTCCAATAAATGTAATAACTTTGGCGTTGGTAGGCTTACTAAAACAAGGCACACAAGCCAATATTGTCACAAAACTACATTTGAAACAAACAATAATTTCGGGTATCAATTTGGTGCTAAATCCAGTAAAACAATGCGATAATGTCACGATAAAATCGGTAACTCATTCTTACAATTATTAGTATCCAAAATAACCGCACCAACTCCATCCTTTTCAAAATCTAACAAAGAATTTTCACCGAACGTAACACTAGACGATCCAAATTTTAACACTTCAAGCGAAATTGAGTTATTTAATGGGGCAATTAATAACAAAAAAAAATGCGAAATGCATCTTTGTAACAACACAAGTAGACATTCCAATGGACAATTTGTTGTGAAATTGCTATTCAATTATAATTTCGAACATGATTTGGTACTAAAGCAATTTCCATCTCTCGAACGCAAACTCAACAAAAACTCTAATTTGCAACTTTATGATCGAATATTTAAGCCTAAATCACATAGAACCTGTACTTTGTGATTTCCATAGTCTTTTCAAGGGGAAGGCCCTAAAATAAGGGTGGATATATATTTGGTGTAGGTATATACTTGAATGTATTCTTTTTGCAATATTATTTCATTAATCATAAGTTTCATTTTCCATTTTTTATGTTAGTCGTTATCAAAGTTTTCACTTCAAAGGGGCAAAGAAACGCTCCAAAAAATACGCGTTTTTATTTCAACAATTTCAGGGTGGTTACTGCTCATTTCATCAAACCCTGCCGCTTATGTAATTTTATTTAAAATAAAAACGCACGAAAAATATACGTTTTTGTTTCAACAATTTCAGGGTGGTTACAGTTTATTTAACAAACCCTGCCGCTTATTTAATTTAATTAAAAAAAACACGAAAAAATACACATTTTTGTTTTAACAATTTCAGGGTGGTTACTGCTCATTTCACCAAACCCTGCCGCTTATGTAATTTTATTACAAAAAAAAACACGAAAAAATACACATTTTTGTTTTAACAATTTCAGGGTGGTTACTGCTCATTTCACCAAACCCTGCCGCTTATGTAATTTAATTTAAAAAAAAGACATGAAAAATATACGTTTTTGTTTCAACAATTTCAGGGCAGTTACTGCTCATTTCACCAAACCCTGCCGCTTATGTAATTTTATTTAAAAAAAAGACGAAAAACTTACACATTTTTGTTTTAACAATTTCAGGGTGTGGTTACTGCTCATTTCACCAAACCCTGCCGCACCTACGATACTAATTTAACCCTATACATCCCTACAAAGTGTCCTACGGGGCAATGGGAGGGCATTTTAACAAAATATCTATACATGTGTATACACTCAATTCTGTTTTTACGCGAACTTTTTCTACACGATTTTGATAAAACACGATTTGAAAATTGAAAACAACGATTTTTGCACGATTTATTTTGATCGATTCGAATTCTTAAAACAAAATTTCGCCAAATTTTTACTACGTATTTCTTTTTTGGCAAATAGATAGCGTTTCAACACTTCACTGATCCATCGGAAACATATTTATCGTGTAAAAACTGAAGTGGGTGTATACGTAAAAATATAAATTTCCTTTGCTAACTAGTCCATGGCCTTGGCATGGACGAATTTGCAAAAGCCTACCTTTAACGGATTCCTCTTCTCAAATATCCCGCGACGAACCTACCTTTGTAGCGTCCTCTTCTCCAACCCACGGTGATTATCTTCAATACTCACCCCTGGACTTGGTGCGGTTGTATGCGTCCAACAGCTCTCTCTCCGGTCGATGTACACAACACTCACAGCACTTCACTGCACAGACACTAACACTTTGCACTTCACTACACTTCAAGTATCACTACACAAAATTTAACAATCGATATTAACGCGACAATGTCCAGGGATCAACTGATCGAAACTTGTCGAAAATAAATCTAGAAAAAGGTGTTGGATAATCGAATGCACATATTTTCTTTGTTTTGTTATCATAGATCGAAAAAAATTATCAGTGGTATGTGTAGTCGAGCGAACTCTTATCATTTATTGTCGAAAACATTCGTTTTCGAATTTATATTGATGTAAAATATTTTAAATTATTTTCTGCTTAACTGACGAGCCCTTATAGCAAAGTACTTTAAATACGAAAATGTGTGGAAGATTGTTTTGCAGATTATGAATTCAATTCGAACAAATGCCAAAACACATTGTCAATTTCAGAACTTTTTGGAGGAGTTGCGAATGAATGACGAAACAAGTGAATTCCCCAGTGATTTATCACTACGGTGTGTCGTTTTGGCTGTCACCTTACAATGTTTTGAGCCGTTTTGTGGAACTCCTAAATTCAATCATAATATTCACAAATCAAAAAGGAAAGGAATAATTAGAATTAGAAAATCTTGGCTTTCTGACTTGATGTTCCTTACTTGATACTAGAATATTTGCAAACTTTTAATTTGGCTTTACAATGAAAGGAAAAAAATTATTATTGATTTGTCAGCAACTGTAGAGTCATTTGGGGTAAAAAGACGCACTTTTGCTTTCTTTGCTTTATAAAACAGAAATTGCTATGACATTACATTTCATTCTATGCGTTATCTGTAGAACGTTAAATAGGCTCTTAAGACACTAAGCCTTAATGAAGATAATTATAACGGTTTCTAAATTATTGAGCAAAAGAATTATATAATCAGAGTGCGCACTTTTACCCCTATATGGGGGTAAAAATACGCATTCTGTTGGGTAAAAGTTCGCATTTGGAAAAGTAAGATAATAACGAACAAATAATACACGCCTAGTATACAGTAGACAATAAGTATTACTTTTAAATCAAGCTTGATTTAGAAAGAGATCATAATCGAAATACACACAAATTTAAAATTGAAAAAAAAAACATTTATTCATTATTCATCACAAAAATCGCACCTGAAAAAACCCACTTCGTAGGAGGTGCAATCTTCATGGTACCTACCATCTTTCACAATCCTTGCACTGTATCCAGTCTTCTTTTGGGGGGTCTTCATATATTTCACCACAAATTGGACAAGTAATTAATTTTTCTTTCTTAGCCTTTTGCGTACTTTTACCCCCGTACTTTTACCCCGTTTGGTTGATGAACAAAAAAGTATTCACTGGTTCAGATATCAATAATGTTATAGTTATTTTCGATACGTATGCGTAAAGTGAGGTTTTCGAGTAGGGTGAAATTGAAGCACGAGTCTAAGAGACTGACGCATACACAACGAGATCGAGTGAGCTGTGTATCCCCGGCTCGTGGGGATACACAGCGCACTCGATCTCGTTGTGTATGTGTCAGTCTCTTTAGCGAGTTCTTCAATTTCACCCTACTGGATACCTCACTTTACGCATAAGTATCGAACATAATTTTTTATAACGACGAATTCTAAAGTTTTGTAGATAGAAAAAAATTAATTATTTCTAAAAAAATTTTAGAAAATAGTAAGGTTAGTTTATTTCCTCGCACACTTGATCCAGTTGAAAATCACTACTTATTTACTTTCACGCACGCTGCTGTACTTTCACGCACGGTGTTGTACTTTCACGCACGCTTACTATAGATCGTTATACCATGCTCTGAATACGGTTCTTTACGCCCGCCATACAACGCTCGAATATTGAACTTTAGAAGCGGGAGTTATAAAAAGTTATAAAGTTAATGCAGTACCAATTGCTTAAAAACCATATTCAATGAATAAAATGAACTTTCCTCAATAACAACAAAAATAAGAGCGCCTTAAACTTTTCCTTGATGTGCATAAAATCCAAAATTAACCCGGGCTTGAATTTTTTTGTTGTATTTCACCCCACACGATGCGCACCGTTCAACAAGTAATGACTAAAGGGCGGATTGAAGGTCATTTGATTAGAATTACAATGCTCGAAATACACCATTGGCGTAGTTTAATTTTAATGCATGTATTTACATAAATTTATAACAAAAGACACGTAGAACAAATCAACAAAAATGTGTTCATAATTTTAAAGTTTTTTTTTAAATTTATTTTTGTCAAAAATTGTTGTTTTTTTTAAATATTCTATCGCAAAAACATCGGTTTCTTGCCCGTAACGAGTCTTCCTTTAAAGAATGAGAAAGAGCGACCAGAAATTCATAGAAATATGGTACAACTAGACACCTGTTTTTTCGCCGTAACGTAGCGACGTCACGGTAGCAGTTCAACTGGTCCACTGCTTCTCTATATGCGGGGTAGTTTAGACTTTATTTGTATAGAGAAACGTTTCACAAGAAAAGATAGAACATACAAGTACAACAGCTTTTGCCGATACGCTCTATACGAGTTTGTCAGGAGACTAGAATTTGCCTTGCTCCAACTTGGAGCAGATATCCGCCCTTTAGTGATGACACAAGATGGGGTCTGAAGGGCACTCGCTACTGTCAACCCAGCTCGGCCGCGTACTAACCCTCCGCAGAGAATTCGGTACTGCGAACTTTTACCCACTGCGTCTTTTTACCCCGAATGACTATTTAGTTTTGACTCTAAACTTCGGCTTTTTCCGCACGATCTTACGAAAAAGATATTTAATCATTTTCCACGAGTAAAAGCAAATACATTTAATATCAAAGAAGAAATGTTAGATGATTACAAAGAAAAACTGGCAGATTTGCAAAGCTTGAAATCGACATTTGCGTACTTTGTAAACCCATTTATTTGTGAAATTTATTTCTGAAATAATTTTTGTTGAAAAGCCGGCCGGAGAAGTGGAGTTATTAAAGATGAAAGAAGATGAAGCGTCGCAAATGCAGCACAAATTCTACTTCTATAACTGAATTTTGGATACTTGTGTATCATGACAAATCGCTGGAAGTTAGGATGAAGGTAGTCCCTATACCTATACAGATGTCTCTCTCATTATCAGCTTCTTAGCCATTTCTTGCATTTGCTTCTCTCCCATCTCCAACGCTGCTATCCACAAGCCACGCCTTTGAACGGACAAAATTACATGAAACGACCCATGCGTTGTGCAAAAGGATAGAATTTATTTCACACATCCACAAATAATCAATTACATTTGATACACTAAAATAACTAGAGTACATATAGAACCAATCATTGAGAAAATTACTGTGAAGTCTATATTGAAAAATCCATTCGTTGAAAATTGACAAAATTCATTCATTGTAATATTATGCAAAACAATAAAACTCTCTTCGATTGATTTATCGGCGAATCGACCATCTAACGGTAGATATAACAATGATTCGAACGTACAAAACTGAGCCTGTTCCAATTTCCAAAAGGTCTTTGTACAGACGAAACAAACCGTACAAGCCAAAATCTACATATATAACAATAATCGAACATAAATTGAAAACGGAATAGATATAATTCTACTCACTAGAAACACTGAAGTATTGATAATATGTCCAAAAGCAAAACGATGTAAAATCAACCACCCATCTTTTATTCCTGCTTCCGATTGAAATAATAGATTTATATCATTAACTATTGTCAGCAAAATTGTTAAGAACATTATTAAAATTTGCACACCATATATTCGATTAATTAATTGAATTATCGTTGAAAGTTGATAGTATTTCTTGGCGAAATAACCAGCATCTTTGATTTGCAGATAAATGATCGCTCTAATTCTGTTACTTGTTTGTATTTGATTGAAAATCTTCAACGATGCGATTAATTGTTGGAATTGTTTATTGATAATGGTGCATCGTTTAGAGACACCAAACACAATAGAAATATACGCGACAACTTCCAGTGTTAAAAAGAAATTATTGAAATAACTGGGTAATGTATCCAAGACCAGATCGTAGCTTAGAATATAACATTCTTGATAAATATTGTAAATACTCGTTGTAAATATTAAACCAATTAAAACAAAAAACATCAATTTCTCGTCAATTTTCAAACGAATCTTCATCTTCAACCTACGCAATAAATCATCGTCGATTGCTTGAAATAATTGCAACAATTCTTTTATTGTGTCTCTGTGGAGATAACGCACTGATAAAATCGCAGAAATATTACTTAAACTGAACATTATCGAGTATGTGATGTAGAAAAGTTTTGCAGAAGTTTTGTCTATCACTCTAAGGTCGAATTCGATTGCTGGAAACAACCCTAAAAATATACCAATTTTTATAAGAATCGTATAATATTTTGGTAATGATTTTGTTGGATTTATTGCGAATATTTGTAGAAGAATATCGAGTGGTTTGTATAGTTTTAAAGCCATCTTTACAGTTGCACAACAACACGTAAAGTAATTGAAATAATCGTCGTTACTAACTTTATTGTTTTATTGATTGTTTTCATTCAATTAATCATAATTTGATTGGACGCCAATCGAAATAATGAATCAACTTGTTTGTTTACAATAGGTGGCCATTAATGAGTCTGTTTCAGTTTTCATTTATTTCTTTGATACGTTTTCCAATTTCCGTTTCAATTCTACCCCAGGCGGCAATTATTTTATTTTTATCTTTGTGAATATTTGGGTACCAAATTACCGATTCCCCTTGAAGAACCTCAAGAGATTTTAATTGAATGCCTCGTGACCAATCACTCATGATTTCAGTTTAAAGTGAAAAAAAAATTGAAAGTCCGTGGAAGGCCGCACGTTAAAAGTGAAACTTCTTAGGTTAGAGATGAATTTCATTTTTTTATTGAATTATTTTCTTTCTGTCGTTGCCTGAAGGCTGCAGTTGTCTTTGTCTGTATTTCACTTACATTAAAACAATATTCGTATATAATTTAACGCCATTAATTAATTATAAATAATAAATATAAAAATCATAAATCGCGGTACGCCAGGAAATTTTAGTTTCGTTCCAGAGGGCGCTGTACAACGATCAACGGTACCAACTTTTGGTGTTTATTTTACACAGTTGGCTGAACTGACAGAGAGAGTAGAAGCGACGCTGTGGCAACGCTCCCTCTGTTTTCTTTCAGCTGGTTTGTTAGAGGGAAAGGGTTTCCTCTCATAGGGTCACGTCCCGAACAAATTTACTACCCTATCATGCCTAAAGAAATTTGAAAAACAATAAAAAAATAATAAAGTTAGTCGTTTCGCTTCAAATTACAAAACACACTAAATTACGAGGAAACAAGAGAGTACTGGTGCCTCGTGTTCATTTGACTCGGGTACAAAAAATCGCTCTCAGAGCGAAGTTAGCCAAGGCGAGTGAAAGTAGCACGAAGCGGAGCGAGGAAACCCTCCGCACTCTCGTTCCTCAGTCAACTTTGTGCTACTTCTCGTAATTCTGGAGGGGCCGTAAGCTTCAGTGTAAGGACGATGTGAGTTTTTTCAGCGAACTGTTGAACTTCTTTGGTTGCCTGTAAAGGGAAAATTCTGCACACTTACTTCTGTATTTCCTTCGTTTCCTCGTCTTTAATCTTAAAGCTGCAATTATTGCGAATTTCTCTTCTTCAACATTTACTGTCTTCATTCGATTATAAAATGTTATTTGGTCAAGAATCGGGAAATTTACAAGATTTAGAAAAACAATGCGACTAATAGCTTTAAGTTTTGTTAATTTTATTTTAACACAGCCTCATCAATACTAGAATTATTGATTACAAAAAAAACACCTCTTAAAAGAGCGCAACTGGTTCGGCAATCGATGTTAGAACTTTTGCTATCACATACATAAACAAAATGATAACAATAAATAATTCCATTATAATAAAATGCGATAAACTCATACCAATCTCTAGCCAAGAACCAACATTTTTGATCATAAACAAAAAATGTAATAATAAATAATCGGAATATAATAAAATTATACAAAAACGTCGCATCATATTACCACCATCTAATTTATGTATGGCACGAAAAACACATGTTGTCAATAGAAATGGTATCATAATTTTCACCAATATCAAACCGGTCATTTTGAATGGACTGAAAACGGTGAGAAAACAACGTACCCACATCGGATCGAATGAATTCAAACTGGCCACATTACCAGTACCAAAGAAACCAACAAAGATAAGCACCATCTGTGAACGAGTTAAGTTATAATCGTTACAATTAAATTGTTAGGCGTCGTGTGGCTTATTGCACATTGAAGGATACGTAATAATATCCCAAACGGATATCTTTGTAGATGAATTTACTCGGTTTCTTGACGACAAAATCAAAATTGTACACAATTAATGTGTTTGGTTTATCCTGGCATTCGATCGCTAGCCAAATCCGTAACAACAAAAAGTACACCGTTAGAAATATCAGTTCGTGATTCATTGTCACCATCAGATAGAACGGTGCAAATCCGAAAAATATACAATAAATACGTTCAAGTAGTGTCTTCTGACTGAACATAATCAATACAATTGGTAGAACTGTAATAGAATTGTTAAAAAAAAATAAAATGCAGAGAACGCCGGGCGCTAGAAGTGAAACTTCTTAGGTTAGAAATGAAGTTCATTTTAAGCATTATGATAAGGTTATGTGGGATTCAATTAATGAATTATTTTCATTCTGTTGTTGCCTGAAGGTTCGATTTTTTTCTACAGTTGTCTCTTTCTGCATTTCAGTTATCTCAAAACAATATTCATATACAATTTAACACCATTAATCTATATCTATATAAGTCATTTCCCACTCACTGACTGATCACGGTATCTCCGAAACGATTCCTTTCATGAAGCAGACACTCATTAAGAAAGGATTTTTGAAAATTCAACCCTTAAGAGGGTTAAATCGGGCACTACCGATTACCCGACTGACCGCTTTTGGAAATAAGTTTTGATAATTTAGCAGTTTCATTTTAAAATGCAAATAACAGAGATTCTAACTTCACTTTCTTTGACGTTTTACAAATAAACAACTATTTGTTCAAACATTTCGATATTTTGCCAGATTATCATTTAATTAATAGAATTATTATTTTTTTTAAATATAAACCAACGATGTCTGCCGGGTCTGCTAGTTAATTTATAAATACAAAAATCATAAATTGCGGTAGGCCTAGAAATTTTAATTTCGTTCCAAATAGCGCTATACATCGATCAATGATACCAACTTTAGGACCCATTCTTTATTTTACACAGTTGGCAAAACTGCTATAGCAACGGCCCCACTCTTCCCTCTCAGCTGTCTGTTAGAGGGGAAGGGTTTCTCTCACGGGGTCAAGCATTTTCGTTACACTAGGAAAAAATTTACTATCGTATCGCGCCTAAAGAAGCTTCACTTCAAAAATTCTAAATAAATCGATGCAAATGACTTACGAAACAGTAACCAAGACAGATATTTCCATGATGAAGTGCTAGCAATTACATCAAAATGTACACAATTTGTATAGATTACTGTTAGATAAAATAGACTGAGTTGATAACGGAAGATGCGATCGGTACGTTGATGATTACGGAACTCGATTTTATAGTAATAACGCATAATTTCAACAACCAAACAATAGAATCCAATGCCAAATAAACTGTAAATAATTATTTTAGATTTATGTAGAAATTGTAGAAATGTGGAGTTTCTTACAATATTGGTGCATAGAATTGCGTCATCATATCCGGTAATGCCGGAAATACGGACAATAAGACACTAAATAGGATCCAATAGAATAAATGGTAACGATTGTAGATGATCGGTTTCCACAATATGATGAAATAAATTGCGATACTTATTGAGATTTTGTAGAAAAATCCTAAAAACTTTAAAAACACAGTTAAATGTACGAGTTATCGCTTGATGCCCTACACCAAGAGTGGCGCTACTTTTAATATCCACAAATTCAGCAATAAATCAGAGTCTTTCTAGTTGTAATGAGATGAAAAGTGTACTGACATTTGACCATAAGAGTCAATAAACAAATAATAAATAAGACAATGATAGAGTGTTACCATCTATTTGTTTTAGTTCAATAGATGTATTTGTAAGACTTCTAACCGCTTGTCTCTTTATGCCTACGATATGCTCTTCGTATCTAGGTGAACTGCCTCGAATGTATCTGTAGAAATATTAACTATTGACACGTTATATACAATATGTAAGAAAAGCCTGCTCCATTTGCCATCCCTGTATAATCCAATATAGTCGAGCTCTAAATTCGCCACTCTCATTGTAGGGCATCAAGTAAAACTGCAATAAATACCAATAATTCCAGTCCGACTAGAATTACGATTAGCGTCCGTAAAACGGATCGATTCGATGAGATGATTTCAGATAATTTCGTTTTCACAATAACTAAATCATCAATTATTAAATATAGCATAACTAATGGGAAATTAATGTAAATATAGTACGTCCATGCTGATAATTTTGCTGTAAAAGAACTAATTATTGCGAGAAATTAATGAGAAAAAAGTGATTAATTTACAATAAACAAGCAGCAAATTTATCGCAATTACAATCGAATATAGCCCAAATTTCGACGTAGATTCGATTTTAAAGTCTTCATAACCGTACAAAATGAAGATTATGAGGTAAATCATCCATAAAAAAAAGCCGGTAAATGTTACAAACAGAGTTTCGTTTTGGTAATAATTGTGGTAATAATGGAAGGCTTCAATAAGAATATCGGACAGATTTTCGTAGGCTTCCAACTGGAAAATTTACAAAGTAAGCGGCGATAATTGTCTACAAGTGCGGCCGCAAATGAAACCTATTTCATTTGCCGCCACTGTATACCATTTTATCTGGATTGAACGATTGAAATTCGTCGATTTTTCGAATTAAATCACTCAATCGTAGATTTTGATAAGGCGCATAATAATAAGCATTCTCCTCAATCGGCTGTTGCTTGATTTTCACCAATTCTAATAATTGTTTTAAATTCGTATCGAGCATCTTTTGTAGATTTTCGGGGGTTGTATTGAAATACGCGTACGGAAGCTTCCCCTAAAACATTACAAATTCAATTTGAATCAATTTCGTAAAATTGCACGTTTACTAGTGAATTTGTCGGTATATTATTGCCGTTTATAGCGGATATCATTGGTGCTACATCAATCTGACTGATATTGTTCGGGAGATTGTCGTGTTTGATACCGGAACCCCAGACGATGACCGGCGTTTGTATTTCAACATCCAAACCGGCTCCATGCGAGCCCCAATCCGTCATACCATGATCGGATGTAAACACATACGTTGTGGATCTGTCTTTGAATTTCGTCTCAAATAAATCTTCAATTCTACCCAAATGGCTATCAATGAATTGGATATTATCTTCGTATTCTCTAGAATTTTTCGATTATTTATGATTGAGATGGTGATAGATAATTATTTTACTTTGATTGTGGTTTAAATCCATGACCGGCAGTATCGACGCCTAATAAATGCAAAAAGAATAAATTCCCATCTTTATACAATTCCGGATGATTAGCGCTATTCTCAAAGAACTTCTGGACCTGTTCGAATACCCATGAATCCAATACGGTGGTTGTTTTCTTACCAAAATCCTGATATTGTGGATTGTACGTGTACTGATGGATGTGGGGTCGTGATTCTAGAAAATTTCCAACAATAATCACGGAAATCTGGTAGAATTATCTATAAAACCTTGATTGAATAGATTGATAATATCTGGACTACCCCAACACCAAGCGTTTGTACTTTGATTAACGATCGAATCGAAATTGACCGGATTCGCTTGCCATCCCTTTAAAATAGCACTAGGATCCTCGTAAATGCCACCTAAAAGTGCTACATGTCCTGGACGGGACTCTGTCGGTACTCGACTATGCGAAATGCCCCAAGAGGATCGTGTTTCTTTGATATTACTATAAAAATAACGTAATTTCACGTTAAAGTAATGAGAGGGTGCGGAAACTCGCCTCACACATTTAAACTTACTTAAGATACGGATATTTCTGTGATATTCGATCGAATAAACTATCAGCACGTAGACCATCGACGACAATCAGTACGACGCGTTTGGCTAATGGTGTGCTTGTTGTTTTTATCGTTGGCATACCTTGTTCAATTGGACTGGCAAAATAAATATCAAATACTGCTATTAACAATAATAAATGTACAATTAAACCAATTATAATTAATTTCGTAATTTTTCTTGTATTCGTCATTATTATAATTGTAAAAGTATTAATTCTAAACGCCGGAGACACTTAGTGAGGTTATGTCGACCATTAAGTCTGCAACAAAGGAAAATAGATCGAATTCGATGGAAATTACATAAGTTTAGATAAATACTTATCAATTCTTATCATTAAAGGGCGTTGAATTGATTTTTATTCAAAAACTTTCAGTTTTGTTTACATAACCTATAATTGTCGAAAATTTAAATTAATCCCGCGCGTGCGAATTGTGCACGATTCGTGTAACTAAAGCCGAGTTCACACCGATATAGTAGTGTGGAAAAGTGTCACGTTATTCGATGAAAATCCAAACTTAAAGCAGTTATTTAAGGAAAATTACACAGAAATGTAATTATTTTTCGCGTATTAGTGCTATTTTTATAGGTGTTGAAAGTAAGTAAAAATCTGTTTTCATTAAAGCCGCGTATTTATTCGAGCATTCGCTCCGTACGGGCATAAGCGAACGATGTGTTCGCGTTGTCCTCGTATTCGTGTATACCGTACAAACCATATGATTAGAAACATAGTCACGAAGTAAGGCCTAAATTCAATAATAATATTCACTTTAAGCCTTCCTCAACTATGTTGAAGTTTTAAATTTGTTGATAATTTACCGTGAGTTGTGCTCGTTTCCGCACCACCTAGGAGGTGAAGCACAAGGTGCGTTTTTTTTAATTGTGGTATCCCCTAGAAGCATAGTCCACTTGAGTGGTTAGTAGCAGGGGCTGCTCGTCAGGAGAAGTGAAACTTCTTAGGTTAGAGATGAAGTTTTTTTGTATTGGTTTATTTTCTTTTTGTCGTTGCCTGAAGGCTAATTTTTTTCTCTGCAGTTGTCTTTTTCTGCATTTCACCTATTTTGACATTTAATGACGTTAATAATAAAAATAATGCTTAGTCCAAATTAAACATTTTTAAACGTCAAGAAAACGCCGACCCAAAATTTTTTGATCACACCTTTAACTATATTGAAATCAATGTTCGACCTCCGGCCTCGAGTATCAAACTTCCGCTCGTGGATAAAATATGACTTTACCACCTTGTACAGTAAATCACTATTTTCTACAAACACTATAAAAACCATAGATAAGTAATAAAAACTGACATTTTTAACACGGCATACTTAAATTTAAAATGCGTTTTTTTTTTGTTATAGAAGCGTTTAAAATAGTATATTAAAAAACAAGTGTCAGAAGTCGATAATTATTGCACGAGTCCAAGTTTAGAAAACGAGCGGTGTAGCGCGAGTTTTCTAAAGGACGAGTGCAATATACGACTTCTGACACGAGTTTTTTATACAATTTTTTCTATTTTGTGGCCTTTTTTACAAAAAAAAAATTGCAAGATTTGAAATTTAGGGAAGTTGGTGTTACTGATATAACAATTGAACATTGTTTGATTTTTTTTGATTGATGTATTAGTGGTTGTATATGTTTCCAAAAATTACTATGTATTTTGTTGATTTTGTTTACGATTTTTGACAGTTGGCAAGATCAATACCAACATTAGGGAAAAAATGTACTATAGTGAATTCATCAAGCAAAGGGTTACTAGATTTGACAGATGTCTCGCTAAACGAAGTACGTAGTCCCAGGATTGTAAGCGGGGATATGGACACAAACAAATAAATCCCTAAAAATATCACTATATTCAAGGGTACCAACATAAATCTAGGAACCCTTTGGTGGATGAATTTAGTATACATTTTGCATTTTTACACAAGTATCGAAATGAGCTCATTTCGATACAGTAGCAAGTTTAAAAATAGCACTATTATTGACGCAAAATAGAAAAAAGTTTTTTAACCTCTAGTGCTTAAAAATGACCTTGTCGCATCACTTTTAATAAATCAATTTCTCATTTTATTGTATATTTTTATCTAGTCTCCATGATTTTTATATTGAAATAACAAATGAAATATTGACACAAAGAATAAACAACTGAACAACGATGTTCCTTTATCAAAATAGAATTTTTCTGTCAATTATAAATTCAAAAGCTTCTTCTTAAGAAATCTGTTGATTTTAGCAGATTTGTACTGTGTTTGTAGAAAAAATAGTGTATGATACACGGGTTAAAAGTGATTTTATTTTGCTCGTGAGGTTATTCCACTCGCTTCCGTCTCGTTTCGCAAACTTCCCACTCGCAAAATAAAATGCCACTTTTAACCCTCGTATCAACGCTACAGATTCAAACGTTTGACAACCACTGATATCGCACGGTGATTGGTTGGCGCCAAAATCTTCAACAGCAGTGGTGGGGAAAATCACTAGAAAAAGTAGAAAGACTAGTAAACAATTGAACGAAAAAAAATTCAAAAAACCTACTAGATCTTTGAAAAATCTAACAAATCAAGTGATTATTCCATAAAATAAAAATACGAAATATTCATAATTAATTAGTTAATTTATTAATTAATTACAATAATAAAGGTAATCGTTTATTATTAAAATATCGTAGTTATTGATCATTTCAGATTATTGAATTTTGCGATTTAGTACGCCTGCGCGGCCAGTAATAAACAGTCATGGCTACTGAGATGTACGTGAATTTCCCGCTAAATCACCTTTGTAATAACCTGAAAAAGTGTCCGTTGCTGCCGCCAAATTTACTGAAAAAAAAACAAGAAATTATCAATAAAAACAATTACAAATGAGGATGAATTTGGATAATTTTCTTAAATTAGGTACAGCCGGTGAGGGTACTTATGGTGTTGTTTATAAGGCCAAAAATAAAATTACTGGGAAAAGTGTAGCTTTGAAACGTATCAAATTAGAAAAGTAAGTATTTCGAATTGTACAAAATATTTCGCTTTATTGCTTATTTGGTTCTTGATCATCTAAATATTTTGTTTTTATGGAATTTGTGCTTATTTAACACAACTAATTTAGCCGAAATTTGAGTTGAATCTTGTGGTGTTTTACGTGAATTTCTTCCAAGAAAATAAAGCGTAGCACCACATGATTCAGCTTATATTTAAGCTAACTATCATCGCATTAATTAACACAATAATCTTACAAATTTAGACGTGTGAGTATGGTTTGATTTTCGTTTTCTACATCGATTGTACTAAGATTCTGTTGATCATTGTTTGTATTTCAGATTCTGTAAGAATGATTGTGAAGGTGTACCATCAACTGCTATCCGAGAGATTTCGATTTTGAAAGGTTTAAGACATTCATCGATTGTTGAATTACAAGATGTTATGTATACGCCGAATAAATTGTATTTGGTTTTTGAATATTTAGAATTGGATTTGAAACGGTATTTGGAAGAGATTACAACACCATTAGACAAGGAACTGATTCGTGTAATTATCGAATTTATAGACGACACTTTAGAGGACAAAATTTTCCAGCAGTACTAGTCCTACAGTACTAAGTCCTGGCACTCAAGTGGTGCTTCTTTTCGGCTCTTAAATGTCCTCTGTAGAGACTGGCCAGAGATCACAGATTAAGTCTCTTTAATGGCACGTGTTGCATAATTGATAAGTAACTAGCCAAGACTTTCTTGTTTGCTCTAAAAAATGTCCTTATTTGCAACATAGTTTTATGTCAAATTTACATGTACACATTATCGGTACTTCAGACACTTTCTTCCAAGCCCCTCCTACAGAACGTTTTGGTCGAGTATCAAGCGGTCCGATGGGCCTCTACTCTTTTTGTATAGTTTTCGTTTCTTAGGAGTCTTTTTGTGATAAGGAGCCGGCGTTATCTGGGACCCGGGCCATTCTTCAATTGCCAGTCCGATCATGCTTTGTACTGCCTTACTTGACATAAATGAGTGCTCTAAAACATTGTCTAAGCCTAAAATCTTGCCTCGTGTACTAAACACCATTGGAGTATAGCTGCTGCTTTAAACTTTGGATTAAAAGTGATTTATTTAATTTACCAATACCGTATCAGTAGGGAAGTTTGATGGCTTCTTTTAAACTCCCCAATTTAGGCAATATTGTGTGCTCCGTATGGTGGAACACAGATAAGGAACTAATTAATGATTACTTCTTACAGACTGTTTCACCATAGAGAACAATTAGCCAACACATTCTGGAACATAGATGGAGTTATTAAACAACTTTTAAAGAGTGTCGTTGGTACTGGAAAGCACCTTATCAACGCCTTAAATACTTTCATTTTTTTTCAAATAATAATCACTTTTAGTGGAACGCATTTTTTAATTGGATCTTTTTTTATAGAGTTACATAAAACAATTATTGGAAGGTTTAGCTTATTTACACATCCATAGGATATTGCATCGTGATATAAAACCACAGAATTTATTAATTGATAAAGAAGGCCATATAAAAATTGCCGATTTCGGTTTGTCGCGTTGTTTCTCAGTACCAGGTCGTTCTTATACACATGAAGTGGTAACGATGTGGTACCGTGCACCGGAAGTACTATTAGGTGCCAAAATGTACACGGGTAGTATCGATATTTGGGGTCTAGGATGTGTTATGGCCGAAGTGGTATAATACGATTTAATTTATTATCAACATTTTCTATATAGAATCGATTTTCAGTTCAACAAACGTGCCTTATTCCCAGGCGATTCGGAGATCGACCAAATTTTCAAAATATTCAAAATCTTAGGTACACCGGACAATAATATTTGGCCGGGTCTTACGAAATTACCGCAATATAAATGTACGTTCCCCCAATGGCAACCGGCCGATTTAAAGGAACATATCAAGTTTAATACAGACGAAGAACACGACTTTATCAAGGTTTTTCCTCATTAATTTCCAATAATTGTTAATAATTTAATTATTTCCAGCAAATGTTGATGTACGATTGTAATCAGAGAAAGACCGCAAAGGAACTGTTGCGTGATCCGTATATAAAACCAGCGAAACTAACAGCGCCCGATATGAAACCGTTCCCTGAATCATCATCATGATGCCGACTGAACGATGACTATAGATAATAAAATTTGTAATTTTCTCTATTTTTATTGTATTAATCTTCCATATTAGATCCATCACTATTGTCATCATCATCATCATCATCATGTGGAATCGTTTCAATTTTAACAAACTGCGGTCTGTTTTCCAGATCGTCCAGAACCGCCAAACTATCCACCAAATTATCGGACGATTTATGCCGATATTTGATGTAATCTTCATCGTTAATTGTGATATCGTGGATTCTCAAATCATTTGATTCGTTCTCATTATCGCACATTAAACGTTCTAGAGATGATACAAGTTTACGGAAGATATTGCAAATATCTTGGACGTTACGACCGTTCTCGTCTGTTTCTTTCAATTCATCCGGTGTTGTGTTTTCGATTAATTCCTCAATCTTTGTGACACACTCTTTTACAACCAAATACCGTAACGGTATCGATAGATTCTCGATATTATCCAATGTTAACAATTTATTTAATTCGTTCGTTGATAGCGTCCGAAATAGATCGCTGGATGGTGACAGAAGGCCTTGTAACACACACCGATCCATATCCACGCCACCTGTTAAATTCTTTTCGATAACAGCACCGTTTACCGTACGAAAAGCATCGTTATTTTGCAAGATTTTATTTTCCAAGTTGCGATACTCGTACGATTCTTTATATTTCGGATCGCATTCATCGACAATTTCTACAGCTCTCATACGTTTAACTGGCCGACGTGCTAATCGTTTTAAACGTTCATATTTCGCTTCCAATATCGAATTCTGCGATTTATCCTGCAACAATCCCAAATAACTGTCAACTTCGCGTTCCGGTTCCGTTGATATCTGTTCGTCGGCAATGAAATTGATTGTTTCTTGATACAAATTCTCGGACGGTTCTTCGATCGGTTTCTTTGCCAAATCTTCAATGTTCAACAAGTTCTGTTCGAGTTTCTCCAACACGATTTGATAGTCTTGATTCAAATTGATATCAACGGAATCGATATTCTGCTTGGTGGCGATCACTTTTTTCGGTAGTTTCATCTGTTTTAAACGGATCAATTTCGTTTGGGCCAATACGTGTTTTAAACGGATCGCTGTTTCTTTCTCGTAGATGTTCGTACGGACTGGTGGGTCTTCGATTTCTTCAAAGAACAGATTCGTACCGATACACTCATCGTAACTGCCTGCAAATTATCGTTAAATTTAATATTTTATTGTTTTTTTTCTTCAGTAAAAATGGTACAAACCTTTGAAGACTAAATCGTTGATTTGTACCAACGGATTGGGTTTATGTAAGTTGGCAACACGTAGAAATAACTCATTTTCGAAAATGTTCGGTGTGATCTTTTCGTTAAATTCGAGGAAAATGTACACGGAATCGTCCAAATTTCCCATAGTTTTCCACAAATTTTCACTTTTTCTAGGTTATGTTATGAAAACATGAAAGTCTGTTTGAAGATGTGCGCGATAAATGCGCCAGCAAAGCGTTCTACCATACAGGGTTGCCACATAGTATCGCAAAATTTTGCAATAATATTCAGATTAACAGTTTTAATTAGAATCTTATCCAAAATAGTTTATTTTGTACTTCGATTAATATTTGTTTGTAAAAATAAAAAGAAGTAGATGCGCTAATTAAATTTCTACTAAATGCGATATTGCCATATTGTGTGAAATATCACCAAGGCGACTGCTAATTTATATTTCCACGTTTAAACTACTAGTTAATTTACAAATCAAGTTTATCCTTAATTCTATTAATTAATACTATTAAAATTGTAGAATTTGGAAAATCTAATGTTAATTATTATCTTACGCAATTAGGTTGTTAGGTAGGCAACACAAAATACTGACGACATAGAATTACACAAACGCTTTCTAGGGATTTTTTTGATATAACTGATTATTTTCGTGTTGTTATGTTGGTGCAATTGCTTTAAAAATGGGAGATATTTGGCGATCCAATCAAAACCGAGTATATGTGCGGGAAATTACGATTTTTTGATCTGTCAGCTTTAATAGAAATCGTTTCATGTAAATTCGACTGAAGACGTTACTTCTAGAGGATTGTGTTGTAGACGACCGAGATAAGGAGAAAATAGAGATGCAAACCCAAAGCCCTCATTTCTTTCCCAACTCTTGGAAATTACTCACGGCACCAACTACAGTATTTTATGGCATCTGTTTCGATCATTAGGGCACAGTGTGAGCTGTGTTTTTTAAAGGGATATCCTCTAAATTTCAGTTCTTCAAATCGGCAGCTTTCGTGTTAAGGAGCCATATGCTCTATACCGTTTAGCATCTGCTGAAGACACTCTTTCAATCAACGTTTCATTTAAACTTTCAAGCTCTATCTTGACAAAGCCTTAATCTTTACAAAATAAAGGAATCCTCTCCAACAACAGATGAAGCAAAAACAGTCTCAACCTCTTCGAATTGTATCTATGAAGAAAAGAAAAATTAGAAAGAAATCCATATAAGATTGGCATTGAAATCGTTTGCAATGCCACAACAGGCATTTGGCATTCAAAAATGAATAATTACAAAATGAATTAGTCTTATATCACTTTTTTTTATCGCTTTTTTTCCAACATTACCACGCCCAAAACACTCTTAATCTCAGGTTCAAGTACAATTCCATCTTAAAGGTTAATCATATCCGAAATGTCTCTACATGAATCGGTTTTAATTATAAATTTTATCAAACCAGAACAATCTAAATTAAATTCTTTACTAAGCTTTTTTTTATAGAATATAGAAATAAAATATTACAAAGGACACGCCAAGATTATGATGTAAATACTGGTTCTGTTCAATAGGAGTATGTGGTGTTATCAAGGACAATGCACTTTCATTTCTTCTTTGTTGTTTATTAGCTGAGGATTGTGTAAATAACTGTGGTATTTAACATTTAAATAAGATTTATTTTTTATATCACTAATGTTACATTTTTTGAGTGGAAAAAATTATAAAAATTTCATCTAAAATTTAGGATTTTTGGAAGGAATAGCTGAAACCATCCGGAGATCGATTGAGCGATAGTTTACCAGGTGGGTAGAATCGATGGGGTGCTGGTGTAGTCGACTGGTATTGGGGTTGTGGTCGGTATTGTGGCTGTGGTTGGTACTGAGGCTGTGGCTGTGGCTGCGGTTGGTACTGAGGTTGTGGCTGATATTGAGGCTGTGGCTGGTACTGAGGTTGTGGCCGATATTGTGGTTCTGGTTGATATTGTGGTTGTGGTCGGTATTGTTGTCGTTCTTGTGGTGGGTTATATTGTGGCAATGGTGTATAATTGGGTGTTGGTGCTACTGGTAATGTTGTCGGTATTGGTTGTGGGATACCATCACCAGTTGCTTGGAAACCGTTTTTACCAGCTGTATAACTAACGGTACGCCGTTGACCAGATGGATCTACATACGAATAACTACCACGACGAGTACCATCGGCGTCACTCTCTTCTTTGAATTGGACACCGTCCTCTTGGGAGTATTGGGCGCCGAATGTACCATCACCGCTTAAATAGCGTTGTTCGTTTAAAATTGCAGCCGTTTGGGGATCACCTCTATAGCCTTGGCTATAGACTGTTGAAAGGAATGCTACAAGTACCAACTGAAAATTTAACAAAAAAAAAATAGTTTTTATTGCTTTGATATAGGGGGCGAAGTACTCACTATTCTATACATGATGGTGGGGTGTTTTAGTCTTAAGAAAAAAAAACGCGATAGTCTACCAAGCTAGAGGCAAACCACAACTAATGCCCCCTCACGGCTTTCGATTTGATTTTATACTGGAAACCAACCTTGGTAGTAGGAGCGACCCTGGCAAGAACACTCCCTATACATATACGCAAAAGTATTAAACTTTAAATTTATCAATAAAACGATAAATCTGAAGATCTTCGAAATTTTTCCAAATAAATCACCGAAAATCGGACAAAGAAAAATACACAAAAAATAAACGAAATTACTTAAAATTTCAAACTAATTACTACCAAATTTATTCAATAGAAATGTAGGTAGAAAAAATTGGTGAAAATTACAGGATTTCGCCCTTTCGAATTCGCCCAAACGTCCCTGGATAGTGATAGTGTTCGGTTGATCTATAAAAGGCGCACCTTTGGGCGTCTCGATCAAATGACTCCTCAATGTATCCTTGCAGAGTCTAATGACCTCAAGGATAATTTTTTGGTATGGTGTAAGGAAACAATTCGTAAACGGAAGAATTAAAGGTGATCCGGTCAATTGGTCAAAATCCGGATGTAACATTGTCTCGAATAATTAGAAAGTCTAATAAACTATTTGTATGATGTACGAATAACAATCACTTATTATTATGTAATTATGGGATTTTTGTGGTCGGTTTTACTCGAAAATTGTAACATTTTCTCTGATGAAATTGTATATCGAAAAAATTTCACAATTTTCCGGTACAATTATATCAAATATTCAACATAAGTTGTCTTGTTACTACAACTTTTTGAATTAAGTAATTAGCTTTAATTAATTAGAGCGGTTTGTGTTTTTTGTGTTGCCTACACAAGAAGCTACAAATTCCTTCTCTGATTGTAATTTGCAATCATCAACAAGTATGTAATAAGAGAACACCCCCATACTAGCACCCTAACAATACGCGTACGGCTTAAATTACACAATTGTCCTTTTTCGTATTGCATTGAAAGAACGATTGCTCTTTTAATCTCCACCAATTAATTCAATATATTGTGTGTGTGTGTGTGTGGGTGTGTTGAAATTCAATGTTTACCCCTGAAAAACTGGAGACGATGTTGGGGCGGCAGCAGCGAAGAAGGGGGCTACTTTAAAGGCGTTAATCTAAAGCTCTAACAAAAGCCAACCGTACAAGAATAGAGATGTAAAACAACACTCTTGACATGTATCATCTTACATTTCCCTTGTTGTTCTCTTATAGGTTTTTTATTATTATTATTTTGAATAGAACAAGTCCTTTTGTCGAATGTTTACAATAAGACTTTTGACTGTACATCCGATTCTTATCAGTTTACTTTATCGTCTAAAACTAGTTGCTGATTAGAACTACAAATACTTTAGTTAATTTGATTGTAGCAATAATAATAATATTGATGATAATAATAATAATAATAATAATAATAATAATAATCAGACTGGAGTTTTATTGTTGCTTACATTCGACAATAACGCGCAAACGGATAGGGGCGGACTGCCAACTTGCAAAAGTACAATAGTCAATGGGGATGGTACTTCTACATTTACACATCTACTTGAAATCAAAAGACACCCAGACAGGATAAGATAGCAGCATGTCCCGTGGGATAGTAAATCGTACATCGAAATGCTGGTAGTCTTGTTTGAATTGATTTACAGTACATTCTTTTTTCGACGATTTTAAGTACTTATCGACTTGTCTTCAATTCAGGACATTCTAATCTAATCAGTTTTTTTATTGTGGCAAATGGCAAATGCACGCGTGGACATTTTTTCTTTTTATTGACTCTTATAAGTGGGTATTTTATCTAAGATCATTAGTCTACTTGAATTGTATTATAAAACAAAAAATTAGATGCAATTTGATAAATAATCAATTAAAATAAATTAATTGATTATAAATATGTGAAGAATTTATGTTTTTTTTTTGCGGTGTTTTTAGGGCGATTTGTGGAGCTTCTTGTTTCGATGCGGTTACACCTCGTGATTCTTGATAATGAAATTAAAAATTTTGTAATCTAAAAGATAAACTGATGACTTGTCGCTTATTAAATGCGGATATAGACACTTGAGAGAAAGTAAACTGACAATCGGCTACAGGTTTTGTATATGATAAAAGTCGATTTTAAAATTTTACTGCTCTCTTAGACCATTGACACCTAAGCTTACACTTTCGGACAGCAAGGGTTATTGCTGTAAAATGCCAAAAATCGAAGGTAAATCCAAACGTTACTTTGTAAGCAGTTTCTGGAACAAGAGAGATTAAGTACTTCAGATTTGAAAATTTAAGACGCAAAAAATGTCTCTTAAATTGCGGACTGATAACGGAAATCAATCGATAAAAATCTAAGAAATTGGCTTTAGAGCAGTGTTTTTCAAACATTGAGTGGGTAGCAGTTATTTACTGTACATTATAGCTTGAGCGAAAATGACTAACCTATCGAATTTATGGCCTCGAAAGGGCCTATATGTTGGAAAAAAAATCTCCCATTGAGAAAAATTTGCCATTTAAATAACATGCAAAAAAAATTTGTCAATTAAAAATGCTATAACTTTTGAACCGTTTGAGATAAAAATTGTATCCAGGCATATTCTGGTAGAGCATTAAATTCTATAAAAATGTGTTTTAAAGTTGATTTTTTATCTCAAAAATTCGTATACTTACGGGCTATGAAAGTTGACTAAAAATAGATATGTTTTTTTCAACTTTCATAGACCGTAAGTATATGGATTTTTGAGTTAAAAGAACCAACTTTAAAGTTTTTTTTTTACAGAATTTAATGTCCTATAAGAATATGCCTGGATAAAATCTTAGTCTCAAACGGTTCAAAAGTTATAGCATTTTTAATGAAAATTTCCAAAATAGCCTTAAACTAAACATATCTGTTCTGCATCAACTTTCATAGTCTGTAAGTATATGAATTTTCGAGTTAAAAAAAGCAATTCTGCAGCATTTTTTAGGGAATCTAGTATCGGGATAAATTTTATATCTTAAACGGTTCAAAAGTTATAGCATCTTTAATGGACAAAAATTTTTTTGCGTGTAGTTTAAAAAATTTTCTTAATGGGAGAATTTTTTTCTCAACATATAGGCCCTTTTGAGACCATAAATTCGATGGGTTAGTCATTTTGGCTCACCCTACTGTACAAGGTGGTAAAGTCATACTTTATCCACGAGCGGAAGTTTGTCTCACGTGACCGGAGGCCGCATGAGCCAAATCCGTTGGTTGTTATGGGCTTCTATAAACAACTGGAGTTCGTTTTTATTTATTTAGTTGTCAAAGACAACACTTTCTTTCTCCTCGATGGTAAAATGTCGTTAAAGTGCTACTTTACCATCGATAAAGTAGGACTTTAACAACAAGTAATGGAAAATTATTTTTTTGGGGCTCGTTTTAATTACGGCTTAGCAACAGATAACTCTTCTTGATTGCTAAAATTGAAGCGTTGCCAGCCACAGTTCACTGAATACTATTTTAGACAGTTAGTAAGCAAAGCCTATAATTTTTGATGAATTCAGAGAATTGGAATGCAAAGAAATTAGAAAAAATACAGAAATTTTATGAGTGTAAGGAAACTTGTTTTTAGTTCACTGTTTCGCAAAGACTTGTGAAAATGTTAGGTAATTAAAAAATTAAAACGCACATACAGTCACTTAAATTGCGGATTTAACCACTCAAGAGACAAACAAATTGATAAAAATACCATTGCGACAGAGTTACGGCCCAATTTCAAATTTTGTGCGTCCCAAAAATTCAGGTCAAAGTGTTGCAATTCCCAGAAATGTGTCTTGATATTTGGACGATTTGCCGAACTCTTGGACAAATTGATTTGTATTTGGTCGCTTTAAGGGCGTTTTGTTTGGTGTAGATATATACAGCCGCATTCCAACATGTCAATAAAAATATAAAATCATTCAACCGCACTAAAAACCGTAAAATCAACGTGTAAATATCGAGAAAAGGAAACAAGAAAAACGAGCACACACACGGACATGTTGTTGTGGTTTTGAAATGATTTGTCAAATTTCATGTCACACAAATTGTTCCCATTTTTTTCTTCTTCTTCATCTCCTTCAGCCTTTTGAATAAAGCAACAACGACGACATTATTAAAAGATTTATACAAATATAATAGACTTCGTCTTTTCACAAAAACAAATTGTATAGAACGGATGAAAAGGAGAGTGAATGAATATCTACCTGACTTGGAGAATATGTCCTGGAATATTCACAATAATCAAATCATCATTAATCGGCAATCGGGGAAAGGGGGGGAAAATTTAGAAATTCTAACTTCTCAAAACGACGAAGGGTTGTGTTGTTTGGTAATAATCCAGTATTTTAGTCGCGAAGGCACAAAGGCAGAAACAAATCGAACAATAAGCGACGCCATATTAGTACAATCCGGAAAAACAGGGTTGTCCAGATTTGGCCGATTCCCTAGCTACTTTCCAACATATTCACATGAATTATACCAAAATTTTAAATAAAAAATCTAAGCGTCTTCTATAATTGTGTAATTTTTTTACAATTATTCGATAAAACTCGAGTATTTCGACTGATAATTGTTGAAATTTGGTCAGCCCTCAGGTCGGCAATAAGCATATGTGTGTGCATCATTGAACCGAAATTATCCCTAAAATGTTCGTATATCTACCTATATAATGCCCCTTTGCAATAGTCTAGTTGTTGTTGTTGTGTGTGTGTGCAAAGGGCCGCCATCCTTTTATTGTCCTGACTCGTCCAACCATCTAATGAGGATAACTAGAGTTAGGTCAATTCTTTTCACAAAAAAAAAGTTTAACAGAAGAGAAGAAGAAAAAAAAACGATTTTTGTGCACCAATCGCCCATCTCCCTTTTCTAAAATAGAAATCCAGGTGTTGTGCTCCAGTTTCGACTGGAACATCATCGACTCGATGACTTTACCTGACATTAAAAGTTAATCTGGCATCGTTGGAAGATTCGGAATATTCGTTATGAGAAACGGCATTGCTATCAAATTGCGTATTGTAAGAGAACTCGGATCAGGTGTAGAACGCCCATAACCGTTGAAGTCTTCAATAGAGCGACCGGAGGAAGAACAAAGCGCTTGAGCTTTCAGTGAATAGTTCTTCAAGATCTATACACACAGGTGAGCGTAGACTTTCAGCGCTCTGACACCATATCCGGTGGTTATTGCAACTGGCTGAAAAATCGAGTTTTGCCAACTAGTTTTGGAAATATTAGAAATAATCAAAGATGTTGATCTGTTGTTTGTATTGTGGGAGACATCAACGGTATGTCAAGAAGTAAGCCCCTCTTGTGTTTGTATCTCTAATCAACATAAACATCTCGAGATTTCTTTTCAAATCTAAAGAGAACTTGTCCGACGACATGAAAAGGCGTAACGACAATAAAAAGGAAATCTATTTTTATTTTTATTATGATTACAAGACAGACAATTCTCACGATTTATTCAGGACCGATTGTTGAGATTTTACTACCACTATCCGAAATCCATCAAAAAATTGTAAATCTGTCATAACTTTGTCGGCAAATTGGCTTGGCAAATTTCAGTGGCCTCCTTTTTCAAACAAACTCCTCTGTTACATACGATTAACAAACAGATTTTTATTGCAGTTGTCGAGCATGCGAAACGGATCAATTATCAACTTCCGGTGAAATTCTGACCTGCTTGCTGATTACAGTAGAAGGGTAGTTTGTTGGGGAAAACCCAGATCAGATAGTGCCGACAATATCTAGATTAGCCGATGATGGACCACAGAAAAAAAAAACACAGATATGTCCACAGATGATCGCCGATTTTATCGGGGGGGTTGATAATTTCAAACTCGAATTTCCCACAACACCCCCAATGATTAGTTCAGATGACGATACATCACAACATATGTGAATTTTATAAATTATCGAAAGGGGATGATATTTGTAATTATTCCACAATCTGTCTTTAGTGTAATTAAGGGTGGAGATCCGTGGGAATATCGCAACAAGTACCGCATTACTATAGAGATATTGGTGGATTTCCGGCTGGACCACATGTTATCTAGTTGTTGTCCATTCGCCCTCACGGGCTAAAAAATTACACGCAATCCATATACTCACCCTCATGTGTCATCAATACGGTCCAGGTGTACGCGTAAACAACCCTTACGATCTAATCGTTTTCTTTGATTGTCGATAATCGAGGTAAAAAAAAAATTGTTTTCGAGAGATCATGTAGTCGATTTACTCTTCATATTTAGCCGAATAATTTAATTATCTGGTTGATTTAGTTAGAAGAGGGTGGAATATAAGCGCGTACGGAATTCAGTTATTAATATTCTGTATACATATATAAATATGAGCCCTCAATTTTACACATATTGTATGTGGCCCTTTATTAAAAAATATTTCAGTATTACCTTATAATACGCGGATTTTTGTTTATTTCGACAACCCTCCCGGCCGGCCAGTATTCCCCCCGAATTTTTTTATTAACAAAATCTAATAATAACCGATCTGTATTTAAATTAAAACGTTTCTTTTTCCACATACTTCCGGAAAAATTCAATTGATTTAATCGATTAGCGACAACTGACTAATTGCCATCTTGAAGTTATTGCATAATTGAGAATTAAATATCAACAAAAAAATTGAGGATATATCAATGAAAAACTGATAACGTTAAATTAAATATTACACGATAGATAAGTTAGTTTTTATTTTGATTTGTACAACTCATTGAAGATGGTGTTTTTGCATCCGGAACGAGGTAATATTTGTTTTCGATTTTCCCTATTGTAAATCATCCCGCCCTTCATAACGGAAGAGGGTAGGGCCTAAACTTTGGTAGGGAGTTCGATACGAGCCAATCGCAAACGGTTTTGTCAAGTCAAAAAAAGGGATTCATTCATACCGACTATCTTTGTTGGGGTGGCAAAAAGCTCAAAAGCTTCGAACTTGGTGTTATCGTTCAGTTTAACAACAACCGTTTTGTTGTTTATTGTGTTTTTTTCTCAAATTGAGTGTGTGTGTGTGTGTGAAAATATGGATCATCGGCAACATATTCCAGTTAAAAATCAATCACCGGGTTCAAGTAAGATTCTAAATTTTTGCCGAAATCCACCCCAGTATTCGAAACGGAAATTGTTCATTTTGTTGTTGATCAAAGAAACCCCCAATTACGGATTGTGCATTTAATTCTTCATAAAAATTTCAGGTCGTATCCTGGATATTCCGTGTAAGGTGTGCGGTGACTTCTCGTCCGGCAAACATTACAATATCTTCGCCTGCGATGGTTGTGCTGGCTTCTTCAAACGTTCGATCCGTCGCAATCGCACCTACACTTGTAAATCGAAAGGTGAAGGTACTTGCATCATAGATAAAACACATCGCAATCAATGCCGTGCTTGCCGATTGCAAAAATGCCAAGAAGCCGGCATGAATCGTGACGGTAATTATTTCATTTGTATTTTTCTAAGTCTACTTGACGACAACTTCAAGAAAGTTGAAGTGGTAAATTCGAGCCCAGGTGTAAAAATAAAAGCTACAATCGAGTGGTTGGTGTTCGGGGTAATAATTGAGTTTATTTCTGTTGTTGTAGCGGTACAACACGAACGTGGACCACGGAATTCAACCCTACGTCGCCAACAACAACAACAAACACAGTATTTCAACGATGTGGTGATTTCATCACCAACCGGACACCTCTTGGGGGTTGATTACGATTCACAAGTCTCTGTAACAACGGTGGCTGCAGTAGTACCACCACCGCCGCCACCACCACCCGTTCTACCATTACCAAGAGTAGGTCATTTCGATTTTAAGCGAATTATAATTAATTTGGTTTCGATTTAGGTGCCTCAATTGTCGCTACTACCATACATGCCGTCATTGTTGAATCCGTCGACAATTTGCGAAACGGCCGCACAATTATTGTTTATGAATGTGCAATGGGTGCGTAATATGCCGGCTTTTACAGCACTTCCAGTACCCGACCAGATGGTACTGTTAGAGGAGAGTTGGTTGGATTTGTTTGTATTAGGAGCGGCACAATTCATACCGTTTATGGATTTGAGGGTTTTAGTACAGAATAGCGAGATCTATCAAGCACCACAACCGGATCGGGAACGTTTAGAGAATTTCTTGAAGAATGTACAAAATTTCCAAGATACTCTGTTGCGCTTACAACAATTCCAGATGGACCAACACGAATTCTCCTGTTTGAGGATGGTGGTGTTGTTCAAGACGCAATTCGGCGATGTTGATGGGGATAATTCGAGAAATTTGGTGGAAAAGTTGAAAATCGCGCAAATGCAAGAAGAAGCCTACCTGACTTTGAATCGTTACGTTAGTATAACGTACACCAAACAACCGTTACGTTTCGGTAAAGTTCTCCTGTTAATTAATAGCGTTTTAAAGACGGTACTACCGAGTACCGTTGAGGAATTATTTTTCAAAAAAGTCATCAAAGACACGCCGCTAGTTGCAATCATTTCAAATATGTACCGCAACCAAATCCAATCAAATTCTTGATTGTTAATGCGAAAATTAAAAATTAATCGAATTTATGTTAATTATTGCAATATTTTATTATTAGCACTGTGATTTATTTAAGAAAAATCTAAATAAAAATTGTTAAATATTGAAGTTGAAGTGTTTAGATTATCCCACGGGAATCGCACTATCTCTTTGCGCAGAATGCGGGTCTTTCCGTTTCCGTTTTGTCAAAATGAAGCACCATATTGGTAACACTTCAGCCACTTCATGTTGATGATGATGTTGCGGTAGTAAACATTCAATACCGACAAGTATACTTGAGACTGTTGATCGATAAAAATTTGTAACATAAAAGAATCATCCCTATTTGAATCGGTAGCAGATTGCTAACTACACATAAAAGCTTTTTTGTTGTATATAAAGAAAAAAAAATAAGGGATGTTTCTGCATTTACAAAATCTTTAAAATCAACTGTCAGAAAGATAATCCGATGTACCGGCTACCGAAAAGAAGTTTTCGAACAAAAACGTAAAAGAATAATGACAGGTACAAGTAAGAAGCCACAACAACAGAAAGCCAGCACTAATGAGAGTTGGAGTCAAAGACAAACAAAACGGCGGCTCGGCTTTGTGCGAAAATTTTGCCAAATTTTCTAGACGAATTAAATTTTTTGTCGACCAGGATTTACACCCTTAAATCCACGTCATAATCGTATGACATTCGTAAAAGGGCGCACAATAATTATGTCAACCGCTGTTTAGTTGTTACATAATCCCTTTTCAGTTTTGTAAATCTGTAAAGGGCACATGATGGACAGATTGGGGGTTAGTCTATTGCCGCATTTAAATAATTACTACTCTCTCTATATCTCTCTATCTCTATTTAATAATATCAAAAGCCACATTTTCCGGGATTCTGAGAACACCATCGCGGCCAAATACCGGCTGTTTTGATACGATACGAGACGAGTCGTTGACGTTGCGCTACGAATCGTGTAAAAACATCGTAATCGTTGAATTCGTCCGGATCGGTCCAGAGACGTTCAGCGAAGGCGGCACCGCGCGGCCAGATTCTCGTTTCCAGATCATCAATGCCGACTTGTTCGCTCCACAAACAGGCTTCACCACCCAACGTTTGACTCTGATGGCCGTACAATTGCCACGGTCGATATTTGTAGACCGCCTGCCAGGGAGTGTAGGGATCGCAATTACCATGCTCCATATTTGGCCGCCATGGGCCATAACCGCAGTCCAAATACCAATGACCCACCGTTGAATAAATGATAGAATTACCATTGCTTAGGATATTGAGTGGATTACCGAGCCAAAACTGCACAGTAATATTGCCGGTAAGTGACTTGAATTGTGCAGAATCGGTTAGAGGACTTGACCATAACACAGTAGTACCGGGTGATTTTCCGTGATTAGCTAATCGTAAATGTTTCAACATTGCGTTGATGTAATCACGCCAAAATTCATAGAGATTGTTGTAATTTTGCGCCGCTTTAGTGTTTTGCCAACAAGTCAAATCGACCTCATCTCCACCGATATGGAAAATCTCATCATTACTTTGCAATTCCAATAAATCTCGATAAACTAATTGTAAATATCTCAAAACGTACGGATTATCAGGATTGAAATGGCCGCCAAAAACGTTATCTTCACCGCATATAACGAACGTTTCATTATACAGATCTCGCGCAAAATTCCAACCGGCATTCACATGAGCTGGTGCATCGACTTCCAAAATCAAACGGACACCATTAATCATACCGTACTCAATCAAATCACGTATATTATCACTTGTATAGATCATATCGGTTTGATAAGCACCATAATTGGCTAGATTACGTACCGATGGTAGAACGATCGGGAAACTTTCAGCATCTGTTAGATGCAAATGGAGAACGTTTAATTTATTCAATGCCATTCCATCGATGATACGTCTCAATTGATTGATGCTGAAATAATTCCGTGCCGTATCCACCATTAGGCCACGATATGGAAATTTAGGGGAATCGGTGATTTCAATGTTGGTAAACATTCGTAGTCTATTTACGACTTTATCGTGCCATATCAATTGTGATAACGTTGTCAAACTGTGGCGTACGCCAAAATATGTGGACGCTTGGATTTCTACAAAAATATCACCATTTTTATAGATCTTCAACGAATAATCTTCTTTGGTTGTTAGTTGGAGCTTCTCGAAATTCTCCAATTTGACGGAAATATCTATTAAAACTCGAATCGTGTCGTTTTGATGCGTTGAATTAAATTTGTTTAAATCATGCAAGAATCGTTGAGTTACATTCTGTAATAGCGGCGTAATTGGGGCGATTTTTGTGAAATTGAAGACAATCCGATCTGTTGTTATTGTTGAATATGCTTTGGTTTTCAAGGTGATTTTCTGCGGTCGCGGCCAAAGCATCGGTGTTTCACTACAAATCATATTGCACGTCTCCAGCGACGCTTGTTTGCCATTATTATGGTACACAGAGCGTTCACATTTATTATTTACACAATTCCACGTGTAATTAACCACTGAAAATCTAACAAGAAATTTAACACATTTTTAATATGTTCAACAAAATACTTACTGGGAGCGATCGGTAAGGATTGGAGCTGAATCATTGATAAGACCAAGAGTCACAAAACCGCCCGTATTATTATTATTAGAGGCGTAGGTGAGAACTAATAGGAAAAATCCAAAAATAAATGTTATAGGAACCATATTCCGTAGACAACTATTTTTTTTCGTTCTAACAATAGTGTCCATTGGAATAATTTCAATAACCTATATTTACAAAATGATAAAATTTATTGCTTTATTGATAACAGTATTTTATCGAATTGTTAAATAATCGCGATTAGTTATAGTCGACAAAAATAGATAGGTTCCAATTTGCACGGTTTTGATATCGCCAAACCAGTGCTCATTTTACACGATTTCAGCGCAATACAGTTATTATACGATTTGATCTGTACCACTGTAACGATCATTGTATGCTTCAGATTTCACCTGAAATTGTAGCAAGTACCAGCTCTACACGCTTTCAATTCACATTTAAATAAAAGGACTATTATTACACGATTTCGGAACTTATCACGATTGCTGTATCAACAGCAATCGTGCTGCCAAACAAGTGCTTATTTTACACGATTTCAGCGCAATACAGTTATTACACGACTTGATCTGTACCACTGTAACGATCATTGTATGCTTCAAATTTCACCTGAAATTGTAGCAAGTACCCGCTCTACACGCTTTCAATTCATATTTAAATAAGAGGAGTATTATTACACGATTTCGGAACTTATCACGATTGCTGTATCAATAACAGTGCGTTTCTGTTCGTGTTAAAAATTGAAAGAAATCAAAAAAATTATTGGCTTACAATAACTGAAAAGAATGTAGCTACAGAGGCAATTAAACGGTCAAATTATTTATTAGTTCGTGTGCGATTTCTGCTGATTGTTTGTGACGACACGATTTCTCGCAAATATTGTCGAAACTCCCTCTAATTACACTTAAATAATCCAAATTAGTTCGTGTACTTTTACAGCACGGCACTTTAAAAATTAATCTATTTTACATAATTACTTTTATTACGAAACTATCACGGCTTTAATAGTTTTGTTTGGCGGTTTTGATGCTGCCAAACAAGTGCTCATTTTACACGATTTCAGCGCAATACTCTTATTATAGCTTCTTTTTAATCTGTACAACGAGCGATTTCACTAGAAATTGTAGCAAGTACTCGCTCTACACGATTTCGATTCATATTAGAAAAATATGATATGAGCAGTAAGCTCATTATGGGACTCTTATTGCACGTTTTGGGTACTTATCTCAACAGCTGTATCAACTAATAACTGTGCGTCCTTCCTCTTCGTGTTAAAAACTGAAAGAAAGAAAACAGCTACAGAGGGAATGATATGCTTAAATTATTAATTAGCTCGTGTGCATTAATCGCGTGTAAATTCTGTTGATTGTTTATAACACTAATTACACGATTTCTTCCAATTTAAGTTTCAAATATTGTCAAAACTCAAATTGCACGGAAATGTACTAATTATACACTCTCTCTAATTAAAATGAAATAATGCAAATTAGTTTTTTATAGCACGATTCTTTAAAAATCGACTTATTTTATGTAATTATTTTCATTACGAGACTATCACGGTTTTAATATTGTAGTTTTCAAGCTTTAAGACGAGTACTCGTTTTGCACGTTATTGCACGGCTTTTTACAGCTTCTTTTAGATCTGTACAACTGTAGCGATCAATGTATGCCGTAGATTTCATTAGAAGTTGTAACAAGTACTCGCTCTATACGCTTTCGATCCACTCTTATTTCACGATTTTGGTATTTGTCTCGACTGCTGTATCAATTACTGTGCATAATTCCTTTTCGTGTTAAAAATTGAAAATAATCGAAAAAATTTTTCGCTTACAATAACTAACAAAGAAAATAGCTGCAGAGTATGTTTCAAATACTGCCAAAACTCATAATGCACGGAAAAGCACTCGCTCTGCACTCTCTCTAATTATATTGAAATAATCCAAATTAGTTCGTGTACATTTACAGCACGGTTTTCAAGTTTTAAGACGGGAATGTGCCACAATTGTACACGTTTTGTATGTTATTGCATGGCTTCAATCTGCACGTTTCCGTGACTACAAATTATCAAATAAACATTTGAAAATCGAAATAATTATTGACGGAAATACTGACGAGTAAACAAATAGCTACAAGGGCCATTTTACGGTCAAATTCTCATTCTTACGTTGTCGAAAAGGGTATTGTGACCAGTCAGTTTGATTGTTGCTTGATTATAACAATTAACAATGGTTATTTTTTGTGTTGTTTTGTGAATTGTTGTTTTTATTTACAGAAAAATAAATAAACGGCATCGTAACAAATCGTTTGACAACAATACCTAAAGTGAAGCATACGCCATCCGCAAAAACCGTAGAGACTGACATATGCACACATACACATATTTAGAGAGACGAGATTCAATAGCTAAAAGCTTAAAGCTCACAGCTGTGTGTATGCGCGCCTTCTATCTTTCACCCTCTTTACCACAATTCATTTACCGTATTCCAACAATCTGCCAATCATATGAATTCTATACGAAATTGTAGTGTAATTAAATTCTGGTAAGATTTTTACGATGCAATGACAGGATCAAATAATGAAGTTTTAGTAACAAAGTGACCTGCCTTTTCAACACTGTATTATTAAGCCATACGTATTTTATCTACGATGTCACTAAAACCAACAATTAGAATGTTGATAGGTTGTTGGGATTTACTATAAATTCGAGTCCATTCTAAACGTTGCGAATCTCATTGAGGGATTATTGTTAAAAGATCCAATTAATAGTGGGTCGCCATTACGATCATTCAAACCGCTTCTGATAAAATGTCCACCATATTATCATTATTGTTATTATTATTTAAAATAATAATGTTGATGATTTGCGGTTTGATTTGTTGCATCGCTCCGGGATGTTGACATAAAAATCAATGCACTCTAAGCCGCCCCTCGATTCTCTACCTTTTGTCGTACAAATCCACCTTGAGGCGATATTTAAAAATGTTCAGAATTTATACAGCTTTCCGAGTTAGCCCTTTAGGCGAAAATAGTGCGGTTTAATTTTTTCTTTCGAAAGAATAACATCGTATCCAATGGGAATTTTTTCTAGGCGCACTACGACAGAAATTATTCAATCAGCTGCATTTACAAGTACCTACTTTGATTGTGCAACAATTAGAGTGTTTGAATGGGGAATTTGTTGCTTTGTTACCTTTAAACAAAAACACGGACGATAGAAATGAATAATGTTGAAATAATAGTGCGTACTCGAATGTTACCATATTTCAAGCGGCACTTAACGGCTATTGTTTTAATTTCTGTTACATTTTTCATTGTTGTCGCTTAAACGATGCTATTACGCCCCATTCCCATATCAACAAATCAAGCGAGTTTTATAGTAAAAAATAAAACAACAAATCTATACAATTTTATTTATTTATTGATAATAATCATCGTTGACCTCATTGCCACGATTTCTGCTATACTGTTGGGGTTGTTCGTAGTTGTCTTCCTGGTACTGTTGTTGTCGTGGCCGTGCCGGTTGATCATTATAATTATAACCGGGAGCCACACGCGATCCAGCATTATAATTATAATTCACCTTCAATCCAGTTGGATCCGTGTAAGTGAACCGGCCGTGGATCACGCCGTTGGCATCACCTTTCGCCGCATGGGCAATACCGTCTTCGGTGCGATACAAGAAGCCGAAAGTACCATCGACTTTCGGTAGATCGCGACTGTCCTGCAAGATGCTCGGATTGAACGACTGCCGTTGTGCTGAGATGGTCGCAACCACCAGGAATATCTGGAAATTTTCGATTAGTTTTTGAAAAACTCTTATTCTACAAGGCTGCGAAATGAGTTCCGCGTTGATGTTGAAAAATTGCGTTGTATAAACGAAAGTAATCGATTGTTATGCGTTACATGAAAAAGTTGGTAAATTAAATTAAATTATAAAAATGGGGACCTACCAGGAGAAATCGGCCGGTCATCGTTGGGCACAAATCACTATTACAACACTGCTATTGTTTTACCACCCTCTCAAGTGAACTGTTTGGAATGTTAACCTGTGGAGTAATCAAAGACCGCCTTGGTTCCCCGTGTTTTTATATTATAATCCCTCTACTCGACTATTGGAGTTTAATGAAGTAAACGGCGCTCCTAAATTCAATGTTGACTAGTTTTACCATAATCAAAACATTCTTGTTATATTATTTTACTATTCAACAGCGATCGTTTAGAATTACAAAAGTCCTATGCTTTGTACATATATAGAATTAATTAGGAAAAAAAATTATATTTAACAAATAAATAATCAAGCCGTTGTTGTAGTAGCCGTGTTGGCATTTCAAGTAGAGAAATAGTGTAAAAAAAAACACACACACAAACGAAGAAAAATGTTGTTGAACTTGGTTAATTTCCTCAATTTTAGACTACTTTTTATGCAGTCTGTTCTTGGAAAGTCATAATTTCGAATGGTGAATTTATTATAATTAACTATGGAAAATTTTCGATATCTCGTTGATTGGATCTATTAATTAATCTCATGTTAATGACAAGACTTATTAGTAATAGGCGCAAATATCCACATAAAGTTAAAGGTCTTTACATACGAAAACCAGCGACGCTATTTTATAGTCAGCGCATCGTCTTAAGAGATTTCGTTATTAACACAATCTAATGTGATACGTTTACGTGAAAATATAAACATTATTTCGTAAATTATTTGGTAAACTATATAGTGACAGTGCTAGTGTGCTTACTAACTGCTTCAAAAGTTTACGAACGCTGATGACCACCGTGAACGTGCCTTAATGTGCGCCTCCAATTGTACAACAAAAATAAGGGTTAATTTGCATTGTTGCGCAATCTAGGCGCACCCTAATCTCTTTACTACGAATACCACATGTGCTGACAATGAACTAAATTGGAATTTTTCTAATTGAAAACAATACAACTATGAATTTTTTCGTAAATTATTCATTTTTCTCTTTATCTTTTGTTTATTTTTACTATTGGGTGTGTACCAACCTCTACAAATAATTTCTATGTTTATATCGAAGGATAATTTACAGTAATCGGTTTGTTAATAAAGTAAATATAATCGATAGAGATCAGGGCCTGATTCAGTAAATTTTGGGATTTAGTTCAAAATGTGATTTTCCGGGGCACCTTTTGGTAACACTTACATCCTCTCCTTGCCTCGAAGATTCAATTAAGCCCTTCTGATTTGCGGCCACCTGTTAAATGATGGTGTTGAGCTTGGTTCCAAGTCCGGTCCTGTTCGAGATCTGTTACGTTTACAGTGATATGTATGTCTTTAGGGTTAACATGACCTTGTTGGCTTATGAAATCGTTAATTGAATATAATTAGATTTACAGATTTTATGAGTTATCAAGTAATCGTAATTAGCAAACATAATTATTAATTTATGTTTGGAATTTTTCAAATGGTCTACACAACCTAGAAATGGTAGTAATTGCTATGCAACGGTACTAAATTCATTTGTACAGCTAAACTGGTCGCATTAAGTCAACCAGACTCAATCAAATTACGTGTTGATAAGTGGTTTTACAAAAATTCAAACATTTAACTGAAATTAAAATGTTTTATACAAAATTCATCGACCAAAGCGTTCCTAGATTTCGGTTGGTATCCTTGAATATAGTGACAATCCTTGCTTACAATCCTGCGAGTACGTACTTTGTTTAACCAGACATCTGTCAAATATAGTGGATGAATTTAGTATAGAAGTCATCAAATTCTGCATTTTTATAATAATTTTTTATTTTTAGTCGCTTATTTTGAATCAAAATAAAAAGTTATTAGCTCAAAATTTCTACAAGAAAAAAACCTTTTAATTATCTAAAAATTAGGCTTATTTAAAATGCCTCTCCTGTATAATTTCAAGTTAGTTGTTTATAGGCAACCAACAATACAGATTTGTCGTGACGTTGCATTTGAAACTTATAGCAAATAATTACCTTATCAATGTTTATATAAAATCACATTTGTTAGATTATTACTAAACTTAACACAATTAATACTTTTCTTATTACAGTTATTGAATAAAAAAACATAATTATTAAATATAATAAATAATTAGCAAAATTGTAGCTTAAATTTTAAATAGTAATCGCTTATTATATATCCTTCGATAGCTCAGTTGGTAGAGCGGTGGACTGTAGAGGCATTAAAAGAGAATAGACATCCATAGGTCGCTGGTTCAAATCCGGCTCGAAGGAATTAAATTTTTTGCACTTTCATTTCGCTAGGTATAACTTTCTAAAAATATTTTTACAAATTTTGTTAATTTATTGATAAAGCCGTTCTCGATTTGACTGACAATAAAATTAAATAAAAAAAACAGCGTTTATAACAGTAATCTTTCGGCTTTATTCATCTATTCGATTACAAGAATTCAATTTAAATAATAATAAGAATAATTAATAATTAATAATGATAAAATGAGCAAATTGTCGTTGATTATCAAAAATTTCGTAATGATTAGAAAGCGATTCTTATATTGAAAAATAATAATAATAATAAAATAAAAAAAGGAACTACTATCAGTACAAAGATAACACAGTTTAATTTACACGTTATTATTATTATTTATTCAATTGTTTAATACGTTCCATCCTCAATTATAACGATAAGAATTTCATTAGAGCATCCTGTATTAATCGCCGACTGATCGTACCATCGGCCGTATACCGTACACCCCGTAACGTACCATCATCATTACTAACCACACCATATTCACCAACAATGAACCCATCCGAGGTACGTTCCTCGACACGATATTTACGATAATTACGGCCCTGTACAACGTAGCCGATTTTATTGTTATTACTAACATTTTTATTGCTCTGTTGTTGTTGTGTTGGTATAATCGGTAAGGTTGTTGGTGGTGCCGTCGTTTGCACCCCATGAATCCGACCATTTGTCATCACGCTCACCGACTCATCAATCTCGTAATTCTGTTCGGGCACGTTGTAGACGACCGGCGATTGCTCCCAATTACGTTCCGTTGTTGTTGTTGTCGTCGTCGTAGTAGTTGGCGTCGACGTTGTCGTCGCTAATGCTGGATAATTTGTTTTGTTATCTTGTTTCGTCGCCTCCGATGATTGGTGTTGATTGAAAGTTGGCAGCGCCTGGATTACGGTACTGTAAGAAACCGAGCGCGCCCTACCTGTGCTATTCGGACCGTCGTGAAAGATGAGGGTGTGATGGATTTTATCTTTATCGTTCTCGAATTGTTGCGTAATGAAACTTGAGGTAGATTGGTGGTGGAATTGGTTGGGTGGTAACGGTTGGACTCTTGCAGGATAACCACCACCATTACTATCATCATTACCATTATTATTATCGAATTGTATTGGTAATAGATCACTTCTTAGCGTAATCGGTTCAGTTTCTTCAACACCAAAACTGTGTTTATTCGATTCAGCGATTAAACTAGGCAAATCATCCGCTGATGTTGCTGTTGTAACGATCTCTTCTTGTGATTGTGTCGTACTAACAATATCCTCTTGCATTGAAGTCCTATCAACACTACTATTATCACTCGATTGTTTATCATTATTACTATTATTCTTATTGTTATTATTATCATTATTATTATTATTATCACTAATTGTTGTCTCGTATAAACTAGTATTGGCTTCAGTTTGTTGTGGTAAACTACGCGTTTCACGATTATATTCCACATCAGTTGTTGATTCAGTTATTGTCGATAGTGGAGGATGATAATTCCGTTTGATTGTCGATCGCATCAGTATCGATAGAAAATCTTCACCGGCCAAGATGCCATCATCATCGTAATCGTCATTGTTGTGGTTGTCGTCAATGCCGCGCTCCTGTCGATCGTATGGCAGGCCTTCGGCTGACATTTTCCGATTAATTGAGATTATCTGCAAAACAAGAAAATTGGGGGCGTTTTACTAAATGGAATACTGTTGTGTCATCCGCTTAAATGTCATATTTTGTATTGTTTATCGAGAATTTGTGGGCATGCGAAACCTTTTCAAGACGATAAAAAACTGCAATCGATAATTTTTTTGTGGGACATTTGCGTCTTTAATTGTGCAACAAGTGGACAGAAAAGTGGTAGATTTATATTTACGAGTGGAGGAAGAGAGCTAGAAGGAGAAGAAAAAGACAAGATGGCTGGTAATTGTCGAAAATTAAGAAGAAAATAGGGCAAAGTATGGCAAAAATTGTATCCGAATTGTGGCGAAGCAAACCGACATGTGGAAGCGGAGCTGAGCCGTTTGACAAAGAAGAAGAGAACTTCATAATAAGATGAAAGAGGAAAATAATGTGTAAGAGGTCTATTTCTGAAATATTTCTGCTAGGAACATTTCTAGGAAATTTAATTTAAATAGCTGAACAAAATGAATCCTAGTTCATCTTTTTCAGAAGAACTAACTAATTTTTAATCAATTATCTATTAAGATCTTGATTTTTGTCAATAAAAACCTAGGAGCTTTCAGCAGAAAACGCAAAATGTTAGTTAAAATGTCCCCTATCAACCGAGCTTGTTGCCAAGACATGAATAACTCTCTCGAACCGGATAAGCTCAATTTATTGTCAGTCACTGTATTTTTTCCGACAATAAAAAAAAGGTCTAAATATTTCAGATATCACTCACACAAAACCACTCAAAAGGGAGTTGACTGTAACAAAAAAAAAACAATAGTCCATTTCACACTTCATTATGTTAACAATGGTTAAACTTTCAAATCATCATTTTTTTTCAGCGACTTGTGATGTCAAACCTCTAAAAACCTCGCTTATTTGCCTTAATACTGGTTGAATTCAATGATCGTGCAAAAAAACGTGGAGACTTCAATGGAGCGTCAAGCAACAAACTCCACTGAAAGCACAAAATAAATACGTTAATGATTCATGTTTATTCAGAAAAAAAATAAACAAAAATAATAGTAAACACAGGTCGTTGTTCCGATAACTGTAATAAAATGTCTAATAATCTTGTTATTGCTAATTCAACAAAGTATCATATAAATTCCCCAATTTAGACAGGACGTGGCGCCATTTTCCCCGTCGTTCAAATAGAGAGAAAGAGAGAGAGTTCAAGGTTCTGCAATGACTATAGAACCTCACCTATTATAGGTACTGCTATTACATGACCGCAGCCTACACGAAAACGGCTTGCATTTCTTTTTAGCGTTTGGAAAAAAAAATGGGAAAATTTATGGCACATTTTCCAATTGATTGTCGTCGACTCCTATATGTGGTTATGTGTAGTAGTTGCTACTGTTGTTGGGGCGTATTGTTTGTAAATTATCGCCTTTTCTTTGCTGTAAACACTGTAGCAGGAATTGTTCGAGAATTAGCGGAAAATTTCCGAGAAAGGACAATTGCTGGCACCTTGACACTGATCCTATGATATCCGTGTGTTCTCAACAATTAAAGGTCAACAAATAGGTGTGGTGTTTATCATTTTTTATGTTAACTTGAAATTAACAAACTTAGTTAAAATTCGATTAATTCGAAAAATACGCCTTTAATAAAATAATTGGCAATTATTAAAACGAAATCATTTCGAATTTATTTTAAGAACGATCGAAAAATGAAGTGAAACAAAAAAACGGTTTCAGTATGTGGCCTTGGCAAGGTCGATCGTTATTCTTTCATTTCGTTTTTATTTCGATTTTTCGTTGTTGTTATAAATCCATTACAGTAAAGGTGCTTGGACGCGTGCAGGAATTCTACAAAATATCCAAGCAGGATGCTGCTTTATATTTCTTCTTGTCATCTAAAAATAACCCCGCCCGAAGAAGACGTAATGACGTCAACTATAAGTAATTTGAATTAAAAGCAAGGCTGGAAATTTCAAGTTTGGGAAGCAATTAGTGGTCTTAATGAAGATGATTTGAATAATCTCATGGTTGTTTAGCTTTTTTCGGCTAATTATTTGGTAATTTGGCAAAATTTCCGCATTCAAAATTTCCTTCGCCATCAATTCAAAGCCATTGTAATGTTTTTATGGAATTGTTAATGTTGAAATCAGCTATTATTGAACAATAAATAAAATTAATGGACAATTTGATAGTTTAAATCCTGTTTATGTGTTGTAAATTTTCTTAATAAAAGATTTCGTTTGGACATGATTTAAAATTGGATTCGTAAAGAATGCAACAGCTTTAAGTCCGAAATGGCAAGGTTGCTAAACTGCATCGCCGATTCTTATAGAAATATGTCAACAAATAAACGAAATAAAACGACCACCTACAACTGTTCAAATTAGAATTCCAAGATATTTCAGCACGATTCTGAGAAAGTCCCGGTCACGGTTTGTATCTTTTCTGTTCGTTGGTTAATCGAGACGTAAAAATATTGACCTATCGCTGGTCGTATGACGAAATGACAAGCCACTGAAAGCTAGACTCGAGGCACATATGACAACAGTCTGAAAATCTTCAATTCCGAGTTGTTAAATCGTCGTCATGTGGAACGATTTAAAAGGATTTCGAATGATTTAAAGTAATTTGTAGAATTGCATCTGTGTTCAAAATCAAGGTGAACAACATCGTAGACTGAATTGATAGATTTCAGATCTGGTTCGTTTGTCGATTAGTTAATCGGCTCGTTTGTTGAAAGCATAAGGTCAGGAATTACCTTTTCGATCGCACAACTGGTGGTTTAAGCAGACTGCGTCAGCTGGCGTTTTCTGAGAATTCCACAAAAAAAATCAGCAGCATCCGGACAAAAGCCTACTATTAGAACGACGGCTTAAATTCAGAAGGCTAACAAAAATTTTCTTTGGAATTCGAGCAGAAGGAACAAAAATTTGAACAGTTAAGTGTTGAAAAACCGTGGAAAGTTGTTTTGAAATCATCGAGAAAAGTGGGCGAAAATGAGTAACGGTTTCAGTCCGAGATTTTGCATGTAAACAAAGCAACCTTCTGGCAAGTTTCGCTCACGTTTGGACGACCCGACACGGCGCCTGTTGGAAAAAGCGACAGTGGGTGTTTCGGTTATTTGCCCTTTTATTTGCCAAGACTGAGTTGTATAAAAATCTCAAAGATATTAAATTAACGGTCAAGATTCGTCCAGAATTGCGCCCCCAAATCGATAGTTGCAGATCACATTCACTTGCTGCAGCATCATTCTGAATCGTCTGGCGCCGATTGCTTCACTTCACTGCAATCAATCAGTTTTACCATAAAAAAGATTAGTTATGCATTTATTTTTTGTGGTGACAAATTACTCGAATTAATTTGAAAATTTCTTACGTTACATAATTTTAATAAAGATTTGTATGTTACTATTAATTTTTTTGGGTGTGGTTGTGACCTTAACAATCTGTTTTCCTCCGACTACAACAGTTCACAAAAATAAAGAATTTTTGCAATAAATACAACGATCGATCAAACAACAAAGCAACCATATAATAGAACAAGTGTTCTAGAAGATTAAACTGATAAGGCGATTTACACAATTCTCTCTCTGTGTGATGGTTTTAGAATTGAGATAAAATCCATGGTAAACACCACCATTTCGGGCCGTAATGTTACTATTATGATTATTATTATTGCTCTAATATAAATTTTTTGATTTATGTTTTTATTATTATTATACGATTACTATAAAGATAGTCTCGGTTTTGTAAATCCGACAAAAAGAAAAAACAACATATAATAAAGCCAGCTGTTTTTTTCTAAATGTTCTCTAATTTTAATTTCATATTAACTTGGACATGTGCATATGTAGTGTACATTTACGTTATTATAAGCACCGGAAGGTGGATAATGACAAGGCCACCAGGTCTGCTCTATTTCTTTATCAAGCGCTAATAATAATGTTAAAGGCGGTGGCGGTGGCGGTGGATTCCGGCACTCCTCAATTTAATAATAATTAAACGATTTTTACATTTATGTTGTCGCTGGAACGATTTTCAAAATAAATCAATAACATTCTCTATAATTCCAACAATTCGTCCGCATATATATAGGATTACAGATGATATGGATCAATGTCAGGATTGCATTCCACAAGATCGTTGAATGTATACGTTTTACAACAATACAACAATTTATAAACTGTCGTAGCGAGTAAATTACATTTTTTTTTCAGGCGAGTTGCTCGCTTGACGTACCGTTGAAATCACCCCGTGTTTGTTGTAAACAATCGTTTGAAACTATCACAAACGATTAAGACACACCTTGTCTTGATAATTATTGACGATTATTAACAATTAAATCAATTTACATTGATATTATTATTAGAAAGATTTGATGTCTCGGTAATGATGAAATCAGTTTCAAATAAATAAAGCTCTAAATCGATTTTATTCTATAACCTTTTATTCAGTGACAGCCTTCATTTATACTGCCAGTTATGTAAAAATAATAGAACTTTTCTCTTCTATTGTTGTAAATAAAGTAGTTTTGGTTGTCTCGTATGTTGCAATTCTTTCAAGAATCTAAAGGCTTCCTTCAATGTTCAAATCGATTTCATTTAAATCTTGTACGCTTGATTAACAATAAAACCCGTTTAATTAATCAAAACACCGTTGTTGTGTCTAATAATTTCAGATTTAATTGATAAGATATGATCTAATCAAGATGACGATTAAAATAAAACCAGATTTTCGAGTTCTCTAATTTCAGGTTGGATGGATCTTGGCGCCAGTTATTATTGCATAAAATTTTTATAATCCACACAACGAATTGGAAAGAATGGGAGGAATACATTTATTTATTTAAGAAGCAGTTCCTGATTATCGCCTGAAATTCATTTGAATAAATTATTGTAAATTCTTTGAGTAACGAGCTTATTGTAGCGTTACTGCTTGATCATTCATTGATGATTTCGTTCGGATTGTCATGCCGTGAAATTGCAAACTTTTCGCTGATTGATTGTTGTGATTTTTTTTGTTTCATTCTTAATTTGAACAATTCAGTGAGGCGCCTAAACAGAGGGATTTTTCCTGCAAGTTTTCGCTCCTCAAACGTTTCAGTGAAAAAGTTCGCAGAAAATTGAAATGAAGAGAATTTTATCTAAAAACAATTTTTGGCCTGTGTTTGTATCTAAACTAGACCAGTGATACTCAATGATCGGTTGAACAAGTTATTGCGCAATCAAAGATGCAGCAGGAATTGGCGTTCTTTCATCAAAACGAGAAAAATTTGGAAGGCAACAAGAAAAGATAATTTTGCACAGTTTTAGCAGCACTGAATTTACATGCGACCGTTTCGATTTAAAGCTGAAACTGTTCCACAATTCGGAAGTTGGCTGAAAAATACCTTTACAAAGTCACTGAATACTTTCAAAAGGAGATTTGTAAGCATTCCGATCGTCCAAGTGCGATGAGGGACGCCACAAGGGGCGCTTACTTTAGCTTTCTACACAAGTTTACATCACAAGCTTCACGATGACATTGCTGAAATTTCAGAAGCCTTGTGCGACCAAGTAGTCAGTAAATTCTTGAATGAGTCCTGTATCGAAAGAGGCAAACGACTCTTTGAGAAGTTGCCGGAGAAAAGCTACAAGAGTCTGAAAACTGGAATTTTCAAGAACTCTCCATTATTTATTATTGAAACCGTACAACGTGCATTATTTCAGGTACAATTTCCATATTTTAATTAACCTTTACAACCAGTAATTAGCAAATTCATTCATTTTCGTGTTGCCGTAATTCCCAACTACCTTGGGCAAAACAAATTCTAATTATTCCATTAAAATTTCATTGAATCGTTACTCGATCTGCACCGATTGTGGCCGTTGAAAATTTTTAGATTGTGTCTATTACAATTCGATCGCCTTGACTTTAAATAACCCGTTACAATCAAATTGAAGAAAGTCAAATTAAAAAATTATTGAAACTTTTAACGATTCGCGCCCTAAGTGTTAACATTGATATCAATAAATCAATTTTTTTTCATAGACTAAGTAGCCTTGAAGCCAAGGCAACTTGATATTAATCGTAATTGTTCGATTTCGGCGACTTTTTACAATTTCGGCGTGTTTTTGAAGTGAAGCGACTAGATATGCAAAAATCTAATTTTCGGTTCGTTTTCAACACGTATTGGGAACAAATTTGAACGATTCAAGGAAAATTTAATAGCAATCATGAAATCATCATCATTCTATAACCTTCCTTTTGTATTAAATCATAATTAACCAATTTCCGTATAATACAAACGGAATTTCAAGAAGATCTAACGATTTTTGTGTCAAGGATCGATGATTCTGTTTTTTTTCTGCTGCAACACCACAATATCCTGAAAGTGTTAGAAAATAGGACGTTATTTTACAGAGTTTTTTTAATAGTCATCCACCTTGAAAAATTCCTGATTATTAATGTCAACATCTCAATCTGATTAGATTAATAGCTGATCGGGATTTAACAAATTCTGATATAATTGTGTTATGAATAGAATTTCTGCTTGAATGAGATCCTTGAATATTGTTGAAAAATTTCAGATGCAACAATTTTAACAAATAGAAAAAAAAACATCCTTTGAACACTGCACGATTACAACATTCTCTTGAATTCTTGAGAATATTGCATTAGATTCGGGTTTTGTTGTGGCTGGAACAAATCACAGATGAGATTTTTGATGAAAAATCACCCTCAACAGGCGGAATGGTGCAACAATTAGAAATATCAACTATTGTCCTTGACACTTTATGTAAGCTGAATTGGAATAAAGAGTAAATGCTGTACAATCGTTCCTCAAGTACGGCATAATCGCAACCTTTCGAATAAATCCAATTAACAATTGAATTTTCGAAAATACGGAAAATTCGACTGTTATTGTCCGAAAATTTCAGATTTTTGTGTAATTAACACTAGACGACAACAATTAAAAAGTAATATTTTCGGTAAAAATCGTTAACAACTTTCAAAAAAAAAACAAAACACAAAAATAAAGTCTAAAATTTTCGAATCGAGAGGATCTCAAGGATGTTAAAATACTTACAGTGAAAATAATGAGAATGTAAAGGAACAGGGAGGAGTAGACGGAGGCACACATCTCTTCTTAACTCATCGACGAGTAGAGAAAAAATTTGGCTACAAACAAAATTAACTCACGAAATTCACAACATCATTATTATTATGTGGCCACATACACTCACTCGCCCGTCCGCGCCCCAGCGAGCTTCGCGAGACACTAAAACACTGAAATTGGTATTGGATAGTAAATACGTTGTTATTGTTGTTGGTATTGTTTTGTTGATATTATTAAACTGATAAAGTCGGGTTTTTATGGCTGAATTCCCGACGATTTTCGTATGTTTCACCCAATTTCCGAGTGATAATGGGCGATTTTTTCTTGAAAAAAAATCGATGGAAAAACCGACGAATCTCGTCAATTTTATCGCTGCACCGTCATTAATTTATTACAGCCATTAAGTTTTGGAAATGTTGATCTATCGTAAACATCAGAAATAATGAAGAGTATGTGTCAGTTGGGAAACTGCTCCGTTACGCTATTACTGCACGACACACTGTAACGAATCGTTAGAATTACCTTAGTCGATTCATGTTTGTTTGAGACGAAACAATCTCAAAGAAACTGGAAGATCAACGTTGAAAATTGAAAATATTTATGCTTGATCTCATTAGAAGGCTATTTAATCATTTGTACAACCGTGACGGATTCGAAATATTGGAGATTTCAATCGTACGTCAGACGATCAACCCAAAGCTCTTTTACGATTTTATTTACACGATATGCAAATGTTGTTGATGATGTTGGTGGAATTTGCTCTTTTACTTGATCGCCAATAAATTGCGATTGTATTGTGTTGTTTCTGCAACTATATCTGCATCGTACATATATATAGAGAGATATCCGCACAGACATCAGATATAAATTCTGAAAGTGTAAAGATTTTATCAGTTGATTTGGTAAATGGTAAGAAATTCCACACACATGCGACACTGTATGTTTATTTTCATTTTATTTTTTCGGCTGATTATTTTTGTTGTTGGCGCCAACACTTATAACAGTACAACAACACCAACAACATGGTAACATCTTTTGGCACTTGTATAAGAATTAATATTTATTTATTCGCATTGGAATACCTTAAACGGTATTTAGATTCGCTTTATCCTATCTTGATTGGTATTGAACTCGGATTGTTCGCCGGCTGTTTTGTTTTGCAATAGATTTTTCGAAGAAATTTAGAGAGAAATTGGTGTTTTGACGGCTACATTTCGATTGGAAGATGTCTAGAAATCACATATTTATCCTTTATATAACATTTCTTTTAAATAAACAAGGCAATAATTCAGTATTGAGCAATTTAAGCTTTCAGTATAATGAAGTCGTCTTTAGATTGTGATATTTTAAGAAAATAGTTGTTTGAATGGTTGATCACAAATTGTGGGCTATTCTGTAGAAGTATTCATCGTTATTCTAGGCTTTATTTATTTTTTATTCCGTTCAAGTTACACAAGAATCAAATTTTCGGACAAACGCGGTATTCGAAGGAGTCGGTTTATATTGTCACCGCGCAGAAATTTGATTCATAATTCCGTCTTTAGACGACCAGCAATGTAAAAGTGTTTTGTTATTGCCTAGAAATTTGATTTGCATCGGACTGATCGTTCCCTATTTGCGCGGTTTCTGTCGATTTAATAGGAATTGATTTTAAAATTTCTCAATTTTTCAGGAGTACACAGTTGTAAACAATAGCGGCAAATGAAACAAGCAAATTGCGAGAAGGAGCTCGAACAAATTTTCAGCCTTAGAATACAGAATAACTCTCAGTAGATGCTTAGATCAATTGCCATAATTGTATATTGATTTAAGCAATTTTTAGTCAGTGAGCTTTCTTAAGCTCAACTCAAGCGGTGATCAACAGATTTAAACTTCCATTGTTGATGAACTAATCAGGCTCCCAAAAAGACCTGATGAAATGGCAAGATTTGAACAATCGATTATCATCGATTTAAATTCTAATTGAAACCGTTTATTATGTAGTGTGAATTAATTAATTATTGTAGAATTATTTAATGATAGCTTGTAGCAAAATTCTAGACAAATATGGCAGTTAAATACTTAAATCAACAATTAATGTCAGTTAATAACATTTCAATAATTCAGTGTTAATGTTCGCCTTTTAATGATTGTAGAGCTGCATTAATTACGATTCGTTTCATTCAGATTCCTTATGTTTTGAACGAAATCCGACTTGAGTCTTTTCTACAGAGTTGTTAAACTGAATAATTTGTGAATTTTTTGCACGCAAATTTTAAATTGTTAAGATGTGTACACCTTAGATGAAATGCCGCTCCAATATATAGGCAACTTGCTGATCGAAGCTTCTAAAGATGTGGAAAATATAGTGAGGAGCTTTAGGTTCGTCGCCTGACGCGCGGTTGAAGTCTCCACGCGTTTCGCCAAACAATCGAATAAAACCGAATATTTTTTACTTTTTAAATGGTAAATCGAATTGATATTTTTAATTAGAACCTGAATTGCAACCTTGATTTATTACTTAGCCTTCAATGGGGCCGCTTAAATTGCTACTTTTATCATCGACTTTATCAGTACACATTAAGGAGTTGTGCAAATAAAAAAAGGTGGTCATTGTTTGTGATCCAGTTTTCTATTGTCTTCTACATGGCATCTATAATTCGGTCGTGGATCATAAACGAAACTATTGGTGCATAATTCGGTTGCGGTCTAACAATTCTTTGGAAACAGACTCTTTGTTTTCAAGCAACTTGTAGAAGATTATATAAGTATATAGTTTAAAAAAAATGTAGATAAAAAGTAAAAGTAATATAAACAAGTAAAAAACGTGGTTAAATCTAAGAACAAAAAATCCTGTCTCCGGATACTTATTTTAAAAATAGAAACAATACAAAGCGTGTTAGTTGCCATTTAAAAATTGTTGATTTCCATGATGGTTTTACAAGCCTCTCTAATAAACAATTATCGTTCACGCAAAAAGGTCAAAACATTACTGTTATTATCATTATTATTATTATTTCAGGCGTATATTCTCAACTGCCTACAGTTGTGGAGAATATTTGAATAATTTCCCAAGAATTGTGTAAAAATCCCGATACAAGGCCAATTGTGATTAATCAGAAAACCATTAAAATTTTTGTCTGAAAATGTACGTCAATCTGTAACGTCTTCCGAGGCCAAATAACTATAACACACAAATATAGAAAAGACCACACCTTGTCTCTTGCGAGATTTAAATCACTTTTTACCACCTGATCGCGCAACATTCCATTACAATTAAACATTATTATTACCTTCAAATATCCAAAGGTTGCTGTTTGTTTGTTGTTGATGATGAAAGGGAAATATTTTCAGTAGTCATGAAATTGGTTAATCTTTGGATTCTATGGTTCAGTGATTATTTTGTACGTTCGCCGACACATAGTTTTGTTTAAATTACAAATGCGAACGTTTTGGGAAATTGTTGCCGCAAGTCTTGCAACAATATAGCTTTCAGATTTCGACATATTCCAAGAATTGTGGACAATTTCAAGAAAAACACAACTTCCGATCCAAGAAAGTTTACAGACGAATCGTACACGAGTGCAATTTAAAATTATTGTTCGATGTTTGAATACAAATTATTCGGTCTGAAAAAGAAAACCGACCCGCCTAGTTTCGTAAAAGCATTCCAGAAATGTCTTGAATAATTCCAAGATAAACGGTATTTTCCAGAAGTCCCTGAAAATCGACTTTTTCTACCTGCGATTTTTGAGGATTTTGTTGCAAATTTCAACTTTCAATCCGGACATAACGATTCGGCAACTTTCGTGAATTACCATATTTAGTAAGCAATTAGAAAGACGGATCCGTATCGATGAGTAATTTGCATAATTATCTAATTTCACCAAATCCGTTGTTTATATGGTTGATATGTGTTTCCGGTGGTAATGTAGGATAGAAGAGGCGGAAATTTTACAGTTTATTACAGCTGTTATAACCTTGTATTGTGATGTTTTTGTGGGGACGTAGTCTATATAAGTTCTGTACTGTTGAATACGCAACTGTTTAGCTTATACGACATTACCAATAAAACAGTGTAACTGTTCAAAGATGGAAATTTACGTAAGTACTTTTATTTGATTATTTATTTCAAATTGTCAAGGTTTTATTAATTAGAACAACAATAAACACCTTGACTTTCAAGATTTATTTTTAATTAATTTTCGTGTTATTTGAAAACGAAATTTCAGATATTACTAGCCTTAGCAGGCTTAACCGTCGCCCAACAATACACCACCCCTGTACCAATTCTCAAACAAATCAACAAACACAACGAAGACGGTTCGTACAGTTACGGTTATGAAGCCGCCGATGGTACCTACAAGATCGAAACGAAATACGCCAACGGCGAAGTTTACGGTAAATACGGTTATTATGATGATCAAAATAAATTACGTGAAATCGAATACGGTGCCAGTCGGCGTGGTTTCGAACCGAGTGGCAGTGAAGTCCAAGTACCACCGCCGACATTGAACAGCAACTACCAACAACAGCAACGACCTTTAGGGCCGAATGAGGAGGACGATGGACAGTACCGGGAAGATCCCAGTGTCTATTATAAGAACGATCCGTATGCAAGGGACAATTACCAGCAGCCGCAAAGGAATGATTACTATCAACAGCAGCCGCAACGCAACGATTATTATCAACCGCAATCGAATTATTATCAACCACAACCGACTGCACCGCCGCCACCACCGCGGCCGCAACCAGCTTTTCGACCACAAACGCAATTCAATTTCGCCCCATCACAACCGAGATATCATAATCCAGCCCCGCCTGCATACCCTAATTATGGGCAATTCCAAGGACATCCTGCTACTAATGTTGATATCAATTCAGGATCGTACACCGTCAATTACAGATAGACTTTGAATTAAACAATTTATTGTAAAACTAGTCGTATTTTATAGTGTGTTTAATTTTTGTAAATTTTCCTAAATATAATTAAATTTATACAAAAAAAAAACCGTTTTTTTCTGTGCCCAACAACAATAGCCGATAATAGAACGGAGAGATTGTTGATTTGTCTATAAATATCAACAAAGCAATTATCCTGCAAGTATTCCATAGAACGGGTGGAGTCGGAAAGCCTTGAGACATTCCTTCTAATCAACTTGCAAATATTCGCCTCCCACCGTTATCTTGATCGTTTTTTTTGTGTTGTTTGTATGCTGCTGAAAACGTTGCGATAATTGTCGAGAAATCACACATTATTCAATCGAATTCTCAAAAAGAATTGTGTGACAAAACTGCCAAACGCCTTATTAATAATTAGAGCATAGGCCCCGAACTTTCGCTTTCTTTTTACACTTTCATCAATAACTGATTTGGATTGCCTTGCACGAAACTCACACGTTTCGGAATTTTTCTCAAAACCGATCTATTTTCGACCTTATTTTGTTGCCTGTGAACAAGTTCTCTGGCCTTTATTTCAAAACTAAATCAACAAAATTAATGTGAATAGTGGCGATTAATTTCGATTATTCTCCATTAATGTCGACACCTCAAGGCCTGCCGAATTCTTAAAAAAATACAATAATTTATCATAGATTTAATCACGAATAATTGTAACGAAAATTTCTTTTCTTACATAAGGTATTACGGGTGGAATTGCAATTTTTTCGGTGTCAAAAATCGTCGAAATTCCAATAATAATTAGGCGATACAGATGCGGAATAGTGTTATTAGTGAAAGGTCCTTTAGGATATTAGCGCCACAGGAATATTGGTGAACTTTTCGATTTGTTGTTTGGTCAGATATAAGGGACCTTGCCCCTACCCTCTGTGAGACCTATCCATTTTATATATAAATGGTAAATGGCGGCCCCCCGCGTTATTTTAGTGCAATAGTGTCAACCAGATTTAGAGCAACTGAAATATGTTAAAAGTGAGTATTTTTGTACAATTTTTTTTTTAAATAAATTCGTCAATATTTACAAATTTCGGTTAATTCCTAAGAACAATTTCAATTTTTTTTGTAAATAGATTTTAATTAAATAATTATTGCGCCCGCTAGTGATAGTAATTTATTGGTAGTTGCGATCAAGATCAGCCGGTTTTGTGTTAAGCAAGAAAATACCACCGTTAACAAGGAAATCACCTTGAGATAGTTTCGATTCGTTTCTATGTTAACAGATATGCTCCTCCCTTATTATTGTGAAAAATTCAATGTCATTCCGCTTTCAGTTTTTTATTTTTTTGAAATTCTTGTATCTTGATCTACCGTTGAAGTCTCCGATTTTCCCCAAAAATTACGTGATTGAGTGTCGAGAAAGCTTAATGCGTACACACAGAACTGGGGCGTGGTGTTTTTTCGGTCATCGATCTGCTTGAATTGTTTCCATATTGTTTTTTTCGCTTCTATTACTTTCAATGTCTTTTATTTGAAATTAAAAAGTTGTCAATTATATAATTTGTGTCGAAATTCTATAAAAATTTTCACTTTTCAGCAATTGAGTGTGTTGGCCTTTGTGGCTGTTGTTTTGGCGCAAGATTACGATTATCAGCCAGCATCTAGGCCGGCGCCACAACGTATCCAATCTGGTTATTCAGGACCGGCAGCACCTAAGCCAACACCTGTAGCGATTCTCAAACAAATCAACCGGTACTCGATCGATTTTTTTTTGAAAATTTAATCTCCCATTTATTGATTTTGTAATGATTTGTAGACACAACGAAGATGGTTCCTATACTTACGGCTATGAAAGTGGTGATGGCGCCTTTAAAATCGAAACAAAACTTCCCACTGGCGAAGTTAAAGGCAAATACGGTTACGTTGATGACACCGGAAAAGTACGTGTCGTCGAATACGGTGCCACTAAATACGGTTTCGAACCATCCGGTGAAGGTATCACCGTAGCACCACCTACTCTGGTTGATGAAACAACCAATAAAGACGGTGCTTTACTGCCGGAATTCTCCGGTTCTTATTACGATGAACCCCAACAACCACAACAATTTAGTCGACCAGCTCCACCGCCGGCTCCACGTCCCCGACCACGTCCACAACCATCCTTCGAATCCTACACAGGTCCTCAACAATTCAGTCCAGTTCCACCACAACGTAACTCAGCACCGGTACCACCGCGTGCTCAAATCCCCGGTGCTGGACCAGCTTCAACTACACATAATTTCGAATTTGGTCCACCACAATCAAGCAGAAGTTTTGCACCAGCTCCCCGACCAAAACCAAGACCAGTAAGTTTCGCCCGTCCAGCACCAATTGAGGAGGATTATGATGATGGTGAGGCAGCACCAATCCGTAGTGCACCGAGAATCACCTACGCTCAACCAGCTCCACGTCCACAATACGATCCGGTGCCAGCACCAGCACCCCGACCAGCACCACAGTATGCTCCACGTCCCTCACCATCACCAGTCGGTGGACGTAGTGGTGGCGGAATTTTAGACCAATTATCAAAAGATTATGCTCTACCACAAGGTGGTGCTGCTCCATTACATGATATTAGTTTTGGTTATTATTAAAATCGTTAATGAGTCGCTGGATGTTTTGTTTATTGATTTTTGTTCATCAATAAATCTAACTAGTCGTGTGATAAGAGAACTTGCCCAGTTGGGAGGATTTAATTTAATTTAATTACAGACTGTATTCATAATAAGCCTATAAATACACAACAAAACTATGTTTTTTTAAGTAAAATTTCAAAATTTTTATATATTTGGAAAAGAATCGATTTTATGAATAGTAAAACAAAATTATGTTATTCGCCACTAATCAATGCGTTGTTTTCTTTTACTTCCAATCACCTTAAAGTCTTACCAGAAAATTCTGGAACTGCATCACATTTTTAAAGGGATAACCAGCAATTCAAGGAGGTACAGGGAGTAAAGACAGGTTTAAGGAATACTTAATTCACCACTGAATTAAAAAAAGAAGAAGTTGACTTCTCTACGTCTTTTTACATTTTAGAGGACATTATTGCCACTCGATTTGAAATAGATTTGGAATTGGCTCCTTTCGTTTTCACTTTGCCCACTGTAAGAACTCCTGAGCCCGCAGATTTAAGCAAAACTGAAATCAATCCCCCAAGTAATACAAAATTTGAGCTCAGTATTCTAACGAGCGTTTAGACTCATAATTCAGCCTGTTAGAATTTTGAATGAATTACACAAGATGGTTTGTAAACGCGGCAGCCAACAAAACACAGAAGCGAACGATTGAAACTACGTCCTTTATTCGTTTCTATAGCTTCAACAAATTCAAGCCAAATATTTACACAAAATCGAGTAGAAGCAATAAAAAGCCTTTAATCAAAATTCTTTCTTAGAAATGCAGAACATTCAACGCTAGTCTGAAGAAAATAAATTGGCAATAAGTTCAGGAATTGTAGAGGTAGTTTCGCGGCTCTCTTTGACCTATTCCAGAGCTCCAGAGGACAGCTGTAGACTTATAGAGTCGTTGATTGGAAAGTATCTCAAAAGATATAAATTGACGATAACTTCAGGAATTTTGGAGGTCTTTCTGCGACTATCGGATCTATTTCAATAGTTCTACACTCCACCAACAGAACACTAATGCAACTATTCATCCTGCTATTACATGAAGATAAACTGACAATAAGTTCAGTATTTGTGGAGAGGGTCTTGAGGCTCTCTTTTAACTATTCCAGAGTTGTTGATTGAAAGGAATGCCTAAAGAGAATTTCTGCGATTCTCGGATCTACTTCAAGAGTTCTACACGCCACCAACAGAACACTAATGCAGCTATTCAATCAATCCTGCTATTGCAATTGTGGAGGTAGTTTTGAGGCTCCTTTGATCTATTCCAGAGCTCTAGAAGATAAAAATAGAGTCGTTGGTTGAGAGGCATGTCTAAGGAGATAAATTGACGACAACTTCAAGAATTTTGGAGGAATTCCTACGACTTTCGTATCTATCTTAGGAGTTTTACACTCCACCAACAAAACACTAATGCAGCCATTTAAACAATCCTACTATTGCTTCAAGATAAATTGACAATAAGTTCAGGAATTGTGGAGGGAGTTTTGTGGCTCCCTTTGACCTACTCCAGAGATCTAAAAGATGCAAATAGAGTCGTTGATTGAAATGCTTGTCAAAAGAGATAAATTGACGACAACTTCAGGAATTGTGGAGGAATTCTTGCGACTGTCGGATCTACTTCAAGAGTTCTACACGCCACCAACAGAACACTAATACAACTATTCAATCAATCCTGCTATTTCTTCAAGATAAATTGACAAAAAGTTCAGGAATTGTGCAGGGAGTTTCGAGACTCTCTTTGACCTATTCCAGAGCTCCAGGGGATAGTTATAGAGTCGCTTATTGTCTAAAGATATAAATTGATGACAACTTCATGAATTTTGGAGGGCTTGCTGCGACTCTCGAATCTATTTCAACAATTCTGCACGCCACCAACATAACGCCAATGCAGCCATTTAATCAATCCTGCTATTGCTTCAACTTTTATATAATTATTTCGACTTGATTTGCATACAATATAAATCAACACGTCGTCTGATACAAGTTACAAGAAATATCACATGACCACCCATCTATATTGCAGAGTCTACCCACTGACGATTTCATAACATGTTTGAATAAGCCATTAAGACGAGTTAGTAATAATAAAAAGCATTCTTTAGGACACTGTACGAACCGAACGGAAAAAAAGAGAATAGTGACACAGTTATCGTATCAGATATTGCAGAACTTTGTAATTCTTTTAAAACACATTTGTAGTGGAGACGTAATAGAAAAATACTGTGCAAGTATTTGTATTGATTGCCAAATTCGAGTGACTTGCATTCAAAATTTTGGACAATTGATGGATTGAATGTTTGCAGCGTTCGCAGAATTGTTTTCAATATATTTTCATCAACATTTGGACAAATTGAAAACTATTTATTATTACACAATTACCACGAAATTAGAACAAATTATATAAGTCAATGCGTTAGAAATATTAATAGTCTGATGTCACTGTTTCTACCAATTCCAAGTCGTAAATTAATAGGATCGCTCAACATTAAATTATTAAAAATTAGTCTGAAAAAACGAGTCGATTAGATAAGACTTTCTAATCGGCTACATTCTTAATTACTTCAACTATTTGATGAACACATCATGATCTAGTTATGATGTTTTTCAATAGAAAAAAAATGTTATAATTCTCATAAAAAATCGCAATTATTCCATGTGGGCAATTATAGTGGGATCCGTAGGCAGCTCACCTACTTCCTGCAAGTTCCAGTCAAGGTTGATAGTATCCTGTTTTTTTTTTGGTTACTATTCATGAAGGTGGAGCTCTTGCCGCAAAAAAATGATTACAAATTCACTACAATGATCGACCTATAACCTTACGGCTCCTTTTTTACTACAACTATAAATATGTTCGGTTATGTAATAATTTATTATTTTGAATGCATTCGAGGAATCAATATTCAAATCTTTAACAATAATACTCGTTAGATTCAGATCGGTAATAGTAGTGTTACTCAAGATAAAGTAGGCTATCGGATTGGAAATACGAATTTGGCTCTTACCGATTTGTACACGTCGTCTGTTTCGTTTTGGCCGGCTTGACTCGGACGACGTTATCATGATTTAACAACCTTCTCGCCTCGATTAGAGTACAACGAAATCAACTTCAATTCGGGTGGTTCACTTTAAAAAATTATCCTTTTTTGGGAAGATTGTTTGATATTTGGAAAAGACGAAGTATACGTGTGCATATAAAATTTTTCTTGTATTTGTTACCGCGTTGCTCTTTCTGAAAACGCCTGAAACGGTTCAAAGCTTTCTTGTAAGCCATAAATTACACATAATTGATAGTCGTCGATTCTTACGGTATCGGCTAGTATTGTCAAATCTCCAATTGGGCAACTAGTGGTCGGTACGAGTAGCCGCAGGATTTTGTTTTATGTAACTCGATTGAATTCGACTGCAACAAAATAATACTGGAAGAATCAGTTCTAGTAATTCACAGGCAACAATTCAGGGAACCTTCCATTGAAATCAAATGAGGAAGTCGAATTTACATAATGAAGAATATTAAAATGTTGTTGGCATTGCTGCTCGCTTTTATAGTCGAACAAGTTGGAAAAAATCAAAATATTCTTCAAGAACTGCATTTTATTTACTATCAAGCACTTATTTTTTTCAGCAATGTTTTGCTGAAAAATTTTTAGATTTCTTCCTTGTCTGGAGGAAGGTTAAACTTCTGTCAAAACTTTAAGAGACGAGAAGCTGAAAAATTGAATACTGCCCAACCTTCCTGCAAGTTTCAAGATATTGATTAAAGTTTGAAAACGTTCTAGAAGGTCCTTCCATTTTTCTTCGTTTTCACTTTTCTTCCCACTTTTATCATTCTCTTCGCCTTCTTCCGTTCCTCTTCCATTTCTCAATTGCTCCAGCATTTGTCGAGCTGAAATCATTGGTAATTGTCGCTTATTTCTCCGTTCGCCAGTCGCTCAACTTAGGAGTTTGAAAAAAATATAAACAAAAACTTAAAGCAGAGATTGGAATAAAAATTGTAGAAAAACTGTTGGAAATCGATAGAATTAATGACGGAATTTTTGCAAATATAAATGTGAGATCGTTTCCTGTTTGTTTGGATATGATTTCAAGAATATTTCCAAGATTTATGTAAAAACGCTCTTAAGTGGAGATTTTAATGGTAGATGAAGCAACGAACCTTGGAATCTCGTTCAATCTATTTTAATTACCGTCATTTCGTCGTCCGAGTAAGGTCGACCTTGGCAAAATTGCAAAATCAAAAGAATTGAGACTTCTTCACACGTCCATAGACAAAACGAAACAATACAGAATTTTCTATTAATATTACAAAGAATTACATCAGATAAGTAGAAACAAAACGAGTGTCCTTCCCCAAAAACACATACAAGCTATTTTAGAAACATGTTGTTTATTATCGTTAATTTCTTTCGTGATTTTAATTAATCCATCCAGAAGGCTGATCGTGATCAAGTTTCCCGACCAAAATCATAGGAAAAAAACACCAACAAAAAATTAATGATTTTTTAGAAAGCATTTGTAACACAGCCGACAGATCATGGGCGTTTATTTTTAGAAAAAATCAAACTCCTATATTATTATAGTTATTATGAAATTTGTCATAAGTGTTCTATATACGATTTCTTTGTGGTCTATCTAGAAATTCGTCGATTCGAAAATTTATCCACATTTGAAAAGTTCTAGGTCGATTTGAACGACTTGTATGAAAGTCAAAACATATTACACCACAATTGTTTGAGAGTGAATGTTTAATGAGAGACGGGGTAATCGTTTAATGAGATCACTTCAAGTTTACAGATCGAATTTATCGATTAATTAATCGATTTCAATTGAGCTACATCTTCATTAAATCGGCGACTGAATAGTGAAATATAAATAAATCAAAATCGTGTTGGAAACTATTCGACTGGAACATTGTTGCTTTGTCCTTACGTTATTTTCACTCTTTAGCCAGTTTGGTGAAGGTGAAATTATAGTGGAATTTCTATCGTAATTCAATTGAAATGCTTAAAGAAAAAATCACAGAAATTGCTAAAGTTGATTTTATTATAAATTATTGTTGCTCAAGTTCAAGCGATAGTTTTTATTTGAGAGCCATTGTTTTACTTTCCTAGAAATTTATGTGTTGAAATATGAATATGAAACATTTTTTTTTGCGTAAACTATAGCAAACTTTCATTGACAATAACAATTCAAATCTTTCACAAGAAAAGTGGAGAATTTATAAATCATTCCGTGATTCTTACAATCAGTTTGTCTTCTAAAACAGGCGCCAAGGCGCAGTTTTCCACTCTGTGCTTTTCCCTTTGCAGGGTGCTCGTCTTGGAAATGCAGGAGCAAGATTTACGAGTAAAAAGCTTCCTGCTTTCGGGATTTTTTTCAGAATATCTTGGAGGAAACAGTTGACTTTTTCAATCAATTACGAGTCGATAGATTTCATAATTTCTATTGTAATCAATCCTGAAACGAGTGCTTTTTCTGTTGGCACCGTGCTCGGGATTTCTTCCATTTTGCCTAGTTGAATTCTTTCTGGTAGACAACTTTAGACTCTGACAAAAAAAACCGTCAACATTAGCCCGATATTCTGCTGAAATTTTCAAAGAAAACTCTCCTATTGCCGACAGGCTATTTGATATTTCTGAAGATCGACAGATTGAATAATTCAGGAATTCTGGTAAAACTGTGCCTAGGCGCGCAGTAGCTATTACTTTCTCGAACATTTCGGTATTATTTTGTTGTTATTCCACATCAGAAATCAGCAATTCTAAATATAGAAACGGAAAAAAAAAACAACATAGAAAATCAATGTTAAGCGAAAGGAAACGTTTATTATTATTATGTCCGTTGGTTGCAATTAAATGACGATGACTTTCACATAGCTTCTTCAATTCAACAAAACCTACTAGATTTTGAAATACTACCACCATTCTCCACATCAAAGCGTGTTATTTCTCTGGAAATAAAATAAATCCAAATCGGTTGAAATAATTGTCAACTTAACCCTGCTCTCTAACAACAACGTATATGGTGAGAAATTCGACGACTCGATTAGGAAATCAATTGGTTAATTTTACAAATAAAGCATTAACGGAATTGAAAGCGAAATTAGATTAGAGTTATCGGTAATGTTAATGAAAAGAAAGTGTTATAACACACACACACGCACACAAATTTCACTTGTTCCGCCACTTAAGCCACACTTAATGATGAATCCAAACAAAAACCATTTATTGTACATTTTATGTAATAATTATTCTGTAGATTATTTTGATAGTTGATGACAGATTGTTAGACAATCGTGTAACGACAACTATTCAATTATTCATTGAATTTGTACAATTAACACAGCATTTTTGCATATCTTTGATGTTACAAAATTTAGGACAACGTACAATACGTTGTTGTTGTGGAAAAATTTTGTAAAATTTCACTGTGTCTGATTTTTTTTTACAAAGTAAAAAAACAAACACTAACTAAAAAGAACGTTGAAGAATATTTAAACAAGGAACAAAAGATTTGTGTCGTAATTTAAACTTTTTTCTTGTTAGAAAAATGCACTAGCGTGCAATTATTTGTAAATTATATTTATCTAACCAGTTTTTTTTTTCTAATATTGAAACTGCATATACAATTACGAATTCCTTATAGCCATCAGTAGATTAAATAACAATACGATAGTTTCAACATTTTTCTTTAAAATGAAATAATTACCTCTTTGTTAGTATTATTATTATTGTAATTATAATAAATCACCGATTTGTTGTTTTATTAAATTTTAGAAATCTGTCTAAAGCGGAAAAAAATTATTGTTAATTAATTTATAGCGTGCCGTCTCTGAATGGAAGACAACAATTTCACCTGCAGCTCTAAATTAATCATTTACGATTCTTCTAGATAATCCATCTAGATTACGAGCAATTTAAACGATAAACTCTCGGAGATTTCAATGCGGCATTGATTAACGAACCTCGAACCGTTTCTAACGAGCTTGTACACGATTTGTTTTGATTGAAATTGGAGGAAAATTTGCTGCAAAAAATCCCGCAACGGTCGATACACTCAAATCTCAAGGATTTGATTGAGTCGATTATGAATAGAAAGGCTCCAATTTTCGATCTACTAACGCAACACGTTGATTGTTATTTGTTTGACTAATGAAGCAGGATATTTGATGATTAATTGTGAATAATAATGGGAGACTTCAATGGGAGGTCAAGCTTTTTTTTTAAGTTTACAAGCTTTTTTGCAGATTAATTGAGAGTCGTTGAAGCTGTCTAAAAGAGTTTGCAATTTTGGATACTTCACGTGTTTTGTTTAAATATTACAAGGTTGCAAGCTTTTAATGATACTCGAGGCGAAAGCGCCAAATAAGGATTCACTGATTGCTATCAAATTAAACAAAACTTTGAAAGTAAATCTTTGAGCCAAAGAAGTTGAATAACACTTTAGAAGAACTTGAGCCTGTGAAAGCTTGCAAGCACAGAAAAAAGTGATTAGAGATAAAATAAATCACATCGATCCGCAGCCTTAGAATCGCTTTAAAAATTGGCGAAAAGGTCTCGCAAGAAGAGGCCGACATTTTGGGAAACAATCCATTCAGCTGGGGGACGCTTGGGGTTGACAGAAAGCTCTGAAAAATTGGCACTATTAAACTTTGTTCTGGTTTGGATACCGTTTAAGACGAGGAAAAAATGGTAAGCAACTTAAAGCTTGAAGATTTCAGAATTATGTCGAGTAGTAAACCTGAAGACTTGATTGATTCGTGTATGGGATTACAAAATGTATCTTTGGACGAATTCTTCAAAGTCTAAGCACCTCTCACAATTTCATAATTGGAAAATACCGACTTTGTTATAAATTTGAATAACAATAAGGAGCAATCAAGCATAAATAATGTTTGTTTTTTCAGCATTTTTAAGAAAGTTAATAAACTCATTACATCGACCTAAATAATTACAATTAGAACCTGAAAACAGTTCAATGGGGCGTCTACCAAGTAACCTCAGACATTCTTCGACCCCAATTCAATTAAATGCAGATTTTTTCAGTCAACTAAGACGCTACGAATAAAGCTGAAATTCTTATGTAAGACGCCTTCGAGTTCTTGCAATTGCAGAAATTGGGGCGATTTTAACACTCTAGAGATTAATTTTTTTGATCACCTCGGTAATTTGAGGAGACTCCCATAGTAAATCAAGCCAGAAACCTTGACTAAAATTAACACAAAATCTAGATTTCGTCAAAATGACAAAAGACCACACCGACCCTGGACTTTTTTCAGCAATTAATCAATTTTCTAAATTACATTAAATTAACCCCGATTCGTAATTAATTGCAACTGAAAGGTAAATGCAATCAGTTATCATAATAACGGCTTTTTCTAATAAATCATACGAATTGTATTGATTTCCGAGCAAAATTCTACATTTGTAATGCATAACTGGCCATAATTGATACGAAAATTTCAACCGTCTAGAGCCTTCCCCCCGATCCGCATTTTTTATTATTTCTTTTCACGTTAGAAGTTATAAATACAAGTGCTCTAGTCCAGTAGAAGACATTATTATTTACTCTCACTATTGCACACAGTTACAGTGGTTTCATTCACAACAATAACGTGACTGCGTCGTTACCTTCAACAGTGTTTCTCAGTTAGTTTTGTTACGGATTTCTCTACTGGTTTGCTGATCAGCAAAAATGGGATTTCGAGGCTCGGTGAGTATTTGCGGTTTTTCCAATTAATCGGCGAATTTTCGCAATCTACAATCGATTGGAATTGTTTTTAATTAATAATAGTTTGCAGGAAACGGTAATTGTAGGCCGATTATGCAGATAGACTTTTACTTTTCAAATCGTGAACGAAATTAGATTAGAAAAAAAACAATAACAAGATCTATTTTAATATCATAATTCAACACTTTCTAAAGCTTGGTATACTGGTAAATTAGTATTAATTATATCAATTAATTGACAAAAAGAATTTTGCAATCGTATTGTTTATATTACTCGTTATTAATTCTTAAGTAATCGACGACATTTTTTATGTTTATTTTTCATAAATTTTCTAGAAATAGATCGGTAAATTCTTGTAATTTTTTCAGGATTACGTCTCGAATTTATTACATTTGCAGGTTGTTTTCCCAACACTTTCATAGCGTACTGATTTACTTAATCGGTCTCGAATTATTAATTGATATTCTAAAATTTGTCGATTGCATAATTCACGATAATTTCACGAAAAAAAAAACTATTGACACATGCAGACAGGTGTAGAATTATATAACGAAAATATCAGGGCGACATGCAACTAGATCTTGTTATCGACGCGGAAATTATAGCCGAATTTATATAACTCTTGTTTTTTCTCGAAAAAAATACGGTTCAATTAACAATTGGCGTCTCTTCAAGTTCCTCCACATACGTGTGGCAATAACGCTTTATGTGTTACATAAGCGCATTGCAAAACCAAAGGTTAATAGTTCGACAATTCCCACGGATCTGGACAGTTTCCAGTAAAACCGATTAAATGAATCGATTTTAGATTATTGAAAAGGTGCAAGTCAGTATTTCACCTTGGTCCGTTCGTTTTTGAGTTGTGTGTGTTTGAGTTTGAAAGAGAATCGAATAACGGAGCACCACGCCTTTCAAACATTTTGTCCTTCACCTGGTGCTTCGGAATTGCAACCGGTTCACGTTCGTATTTCGTTTTCTCTCTACTTCGACGTACCGGAGAATTCTAATTATTCTTCTAGAACATTGATGATTAATCAGATAATAACGAGATTTAATTATACGACAAAATGGGGGGAAAATAGAGAGAAATCGTCCTTGAACCTTTCAAATCACACACAGTTTGTGTAAAATCTCTTAATTATTCATTGTTGAATTAACGATTTTATGTAAGTTATAATGGATTAATTTCACTTCTTCTAATTGAATGGGAATTAGTTCGGAATGTGAAATTTTCAATTGTCAATCGATAATTGTGGGTTGTTCACGATCTATTCAAATCGGCGTTGATTTAAAAGAACACCACACCCCGTTTCATCATCAACGTTCTTGTATCTTGATGTACCATTAAAATCTCCAACTTAAGTAATGTTAATTAACGATTTCCAGTGGTTAGCGCTACTTCTCTATACCGCGTTAATAATCACATTAACCGAATCGAGAAGAGTTCGCGTCCAACCTGTCCAACAGGAACCAGAAGAAGAGGAAACTGTTCAGTATTATGCGGCCGAACCACAATCCGATGATGACGATGAGAATCCACGACATCGTGTCGTTTTAGTCTCATCAGCCGATCAATATAATGGTGTTTACGGGCAACCAACAGCGGCATCGTCACGAAGCACCATTCAAGATAATTATATACCAACATCACGTAAATCGTTAGGCGCAGTAGCTAATAGTCGTGTTAAAGAGGCACCGAAACAACCGCCTGTACAAACGATCCGTAATTATAATAAAGTGAACGATGATGGTTCGTTTACGTTCGGTTATGAGGCGGCTGATGGTAGTTTCAAAGAGGAGACACGCGGCACCGATTGTGTAGTCCGTGGTAAATATGGCTATATCGATCCGGATGGTAATAAACGGGAATTCACGTATGTGTCGGGTAATCCATGTGATCCGAATGCACCCAAAGAGGAACAAGATGAACAGCCACAACAAGAGAGTGATGATGATAGTAATATTCCTGCTAATTATCCAACACGACCAATACGTCCGGTACGGCCTGTAACTGTTGCACCGAAACCTGCTCTAACACTATTCCAAACGAATTACGAACAAGGAGAAGAAGAAGAACCGGAACCGGAACAAGTACTCAAACCACAAGTAATAATATATTTTTGTATAATTAATGTTATTAATTGATTAATTTTGTGTGTTTTTTAAAGCCTGTACGCCGGCCAAGCTATATAACTCGTCCACAATACATCCAACAACAAGCCAATGATGACAGCGATATCTATCAACGCCCACAATTATTACCATCAACGACACCGGCTTCATTTATTTACAAACATAACAGTATAACACCTGTAAGTATTACACCACGTCCGGTTGCACCAACATCAGCATCAACTAGGACACAACTACCGGCCACCACTTATCGTCCACAATTATTACAATTTGCCGTAACACCACGTCCATCATCATTATTATATACGAAACAATTAACAGCACCACAGGCGGCCGGTTTGAAACAACAACAACAACACCAACAACAATCCAGTCTGGACTTTGATGCTGAATTCCAAAAATTCCAACAAGAAAACAATTACCTAACACCAACCCCAACACCATCGACACTAACAAAACCAACAACGCCGAAATCAAAAGCACCAACAGCCGGTCAAATCTACTCATCTGCACTGACATTCGATCCCAGTTCCGGCTTGTATAAGACACAATTGTATCAAACATTACCGCAGACCGATGGTGATTTCTCGTTGAATCAACGCATCCAACCATACGTCCACCAACCGCAACGGCAATTGATCAGTTTGCAACAATTACAACAACAAAGTCCACTGTATTCAGCCAGTGTACGACAGCCGCAAATCCAACAGCCACAAGTGCAACAACAAGCGAGTCCTCAAGCGGCCTACCAGCAACAACAAGCCGAATTACAATTCCAGAATTCGGCTCAGTTGTACGTGCAACAACAGCGCGCTAGACTCCAACAACAACAACAACAGCAACAACAGCAACATCAGCAACAACAACAGCGGCCACAACAACTCTATTATATTCAACCGACAACCGATCAACAGTTAGCAACCGGACAAATTGAACAATTCCTAAGGGGCCACAATATCCAGTTTTAAGCGAATTTGGTGGATGATTCGGACTGATTTTTATTATTATTATTACAATATTTTTATTTTTAAATTTGTCTTGTGAAAGTGCTTCACCATTTATTATTGTATGGGGTCACGCCTGAATTGCGTAATCCATGAATCAATTTTACTCTTTAAGTGTACAAGGTTCTAGGTCAGGCCTACGCCCATACTATCTCCTCTTCTAGCTAGAGTAGTTTATTTATTTCTTAATGGTGCCTTACGAATCTAAAATTATTGATTGGCCAAGTACTTTTCTCCTTGTATATAAATATAAAAATAAACATTTTTTTTTTAATATGATAACATTATTATTATTTGTATTTTTGTTATGTAAAAGCTATATTATTGAAATAAACATTTGTATATAGTTTATTTAATTTTATTATTGTTTTTATTGTAGCTATCTAATCGTCAATCTCTTCATGTGTAAAGATTTCCGTTTCTATTTAGAAATGGAAATTGACTTTCTTGCGTGGCTTTCTTTTCGACAATAAGTGAAATTTTTTACTATTATCTGACCAATTTCATCGCTTTTCCCCTTTACTTTATTGCAAATAGGCGAAATATCGTTGCAATTATTGACTTCGCCCCCAATCGCTTAAGCTGCAATTATCGATTACATGATTGCAACAATAAAAGTTGCAAGACATTTCTTGTAATGAAATAATTACCGTAACTATGCAGGCGGTAGCTTTCATTTTCGTTTCCTGTTATACAATTATTAGTTTTTATATGAAAAAACAGCTATAAAATGGGCGAAATTCTTGCAAATTTTCGGCATCTATCTGGACTCCAAAGGCCAGCCAAAATTCCTGAACTAGTGGCAGGAACTGGCTAGAATATAGCGAATTTGCGATGGGGAAGACTTTCACTGCTCCAATTCCAGATTTTTTCTGATACTACCCCGGAAAAGCCCAACAATGCTGTGATTATTCAATCGACTTCCAGGTGAACGCAAGATTAATTAGAATCGGTAATTTATTAATCTTTTGTAATTTTCTTTTTATTGTCAATAATAAATCTTGTAACGAAATTAAGACAAAAACAGATAACCTTTCAATTTGGATGATGATTTATTGTTTTAATTCTCTTTTTTAACAATCTAGATTCGCTGTATTAAGAAACTGGCAGACGAAGAATTACAAAAATTTTCATAATCAACACCTACTCTAATGAATCAACGGTTAATGGTTCTGTCTGTATTTATGATAATTTCGTTGTAATTTATCATTGGATAGTTGTTTTCGGCCGTTTATCTTCAATTGAAGACAGGTAGGTGTGTTTATTTGAAATCGAATTAATTTTGTTAACGATTCAAACAAATGTTAATATTAATTAATTGGCTAATCGTGTAAACAAAAAGTGAAATATATTGTGCGGTGCATCCACCAATTGACGCTATTAGCAGTAAATTAAACGAGAAAATTGTTAATTTTCCGGATCAGCTGTTTGAAATAAAGCTATTTTCTTTTTTTCCCAATTGAGCATCAATCACAGAAATACGATTAATTGTCACGATTTAAGTTTTTCCTTAAGTGTTTCTGATTTTTCACTTGTAAATCAGATAGTTTCAGAGAGGCCGGTGAAAATCTTCAAACAATAGTAATCGTTTCTAGAATTAATGAACTATCTTCAAGAGAGACGAAAGATCCCAACATTATGCACAAACAAGAAAGTTGTCCACATTTCACTTCAACAGCGAAAAGTAGAGCTGATAAACTCTCATCATGCTATTTTTATTTGATGCTCATAATTATATGGTTTTTTAACATTTACGAGCAGTAATTATTCAACGTTCCTGCAGTCGAAACTCTCAAGTGTTACGTAAAATTCAAACTTACAGGACTTGTAATTCATTTTAAGCCAACGTAATAAAAACGAATTTGGTAAGATCTGTAAAGTTTGATGCAGCATCTGAGAAAAGCTCATAGCTTCCGTAATTTAACAATAAATCGCCATTCGCTGTAGTCGAGGGCTTCTCGAACTAAGCGGTTTGGATAGTCGGAAGTTGTAGAGAAGCCCTTGGTGGCAGACTTAGAAAGATACCCCTTCACAACGTGGGACTGACGATGGATTTGTAAGAACAAACTTTGTTTTTCGTGGATAGTTTGCTACTGGGATAATCTAACGGTAAGTAGTTGGCCCCAAACTTGTTTGAAGCGAGTTTCAGCGTATCGGAGGTGGCTCTTGAAATTTAATCGCTTGTCTAGGAAGACGCCTAGATACTTTACTTCCGGTTTAAATTGTATGGGTCGGTCATACATATGGACATACATGGAACTTCCTGTTTTAGAGAAAAGACTGGTCTAGTTCGAAAATTATTGTGATCTCTGGTCCGCTAACGTCCTCCTTTTATACGTTTAGAGTGACACCGTTCCTGCTGTCGTGCTGTCGTAGCATCATCTTCGATGGTGCTGTGTTGTTCCACCTTGCCGCTTTTTACCACCCCGGCGCTGGTGTCGCCACAAGCATCATAATTCGTCTAAAAAAATCCTGCTGTTGTCACCTATTTCCAGTTAACTGGATCACAACTCGTAGGCAAACTTAGATAAATGGGAAATTATTTCGTTGCCACAAATTAAAAAGAATGTAGAAAAATAACTACCCGGCGCATCCACCATTTTTGATATCAATGATTTCGCAGCACTGTCCGTTATTCAAGTAGAATAATTGCTGCTTTTTCAAGAAAAAAATACTAAATCAAGCAGAAATTGCTATTATGTTGGTTCTACTGATAACACTAGAGTCCATCAACAATAATTAATTGGAAAAACGGATCAATTGTTGTGGAAAAGCAGGCTAATTGCAGATTTCATTTTCCGCTTCTCCTAATGGAGATCATTGCAATCAACGGATTTTATGGAAAAATCATTTAAAAATTAAGCAACCTTTAGCCAGTCATGTATAAATATAATCTAACATAAATGTATTTCATAAACAATTGGAGCGTTAAAGTTGTTTCGATAATCGTAGTTTTTTATTTGTAAAGTCGCTATTTCGTTAAAAACCAATATTTTGCCAAATCCTTCGATCAATCTCTAGAAAATATACCAATTAACATTAACCACATTGTCCATTGCTTATCCATTTCGGAGGATTTAGTCCCGGCTTTCCTGGCGGTCCAGGTAAGTTTATTTTCGGCTTCTAACTCCGAAAAGATAATAAAAAAGTGAATAATTACAAATACCTATAATAAAAGTAAGTTAGTTGCAACAAAAAAAGCATAGACTTACAGTTTGGTTTCCAAAAGAAAAACTATTAGTGTTATAAAGCCAGTAATTATTTGAAAATTTAGCAACCTTATGGGAATTCTGGAGCCGTTCGGCATGGAATGTTTGGTTTATGATAAAGGCACTGTCACTTACACTATCCACAATTATTTATTAATTAACAAAACAAATCACAAAGGACAAATCTGGAAAAGGGTGTTAAGTAAGTGCCCTTTGTTCGATTCTTATCAGGAACGTATATACGCGATTAATTTAAGTTCCACAGTAACAAAAACAGGCAAAAGAGCACTAAACATGCCGTTTGTAAATTAATATACAGTAAGATAAATAATGGACACGATACGGATGAGGGGATTGGGGCTAAGATGCAATTGGAAACGTCAAGGAGCTCCCAAGGGAGGATTTGGAAAATTCCAGGCGCTAGGCAGCAGAGGCGGCACTACCTTCTATGGGGCTGAGTTCAAAAATTTTGCGGGGCCTGAATAGACATTCACATTAAATGTTATAACGAGGAATTACATATTATAGTATATTTTTTCTATTTTGCGTCAATAATAGCGATATTTTTAAACTTGCTAGTGTCTCGAAATGAGTTCATTTCGATACACTGTATAAAAATGGAAAATGTAGTAAATTTTTTTGCCTTAAGGTTGGTAAAGTTATGATTGTTTTTGACAACTGTCAAAAATCATAAAAACAAAATACATAGCATTTTTTTTCTTTGGATTTATCGGGTAGTAAATTGCTTCCTACATTTTCAGCAATTTCCCTTATTTCAGATGGAGTACATGAAAATTCTTCACTCATTGTTAAATAAGCAATATGGCAAGAAAAAAACAAATTAACTAGGAGTGGAAAATAAAACAATTGAAAAGTTTCCCGGCTGAATGTTCAATTGTTATATCAGTAACACCAATTCCCACCAATTTACCTAAATTTCAAAACTCTCAAATTTTTTGTAAAAAAGGGCACAAAATAGGCCGCTCGTCTTCTAAACTTGGGCTCGTGCAATAATTGTCGACTTCTGACACTTGTTTTTTAATATACTATTTTATAAGATGAATAATAATACAGTCCAATAATAATATTATTTTTCTCACTTTTTTAGACATTCAAAATCGATTGAATTTAATGCTGACTGCTTTGCTGTGGCCTCAGGCCGGCTACGTTCCATTGTCACAATGTACGATCAAAATTTTATACTGATAGATTGAAATGTCTATTGGGGAAAAATTCTTGAAAAACCGTTTGCTTTTGGCCGCTGATACCCGTGATTAAAATTTTGGTGGAGGCGCTGGGAAAGCAGGAATCTTTTCTAACGTTCCAAGTTTTTGGCGGATGCAATGGACGACAAAAATCCACCCTTAAAAGAATTTCAAACGTACTTTGGGTGGGGGCGGCTAGGGAGTAATCAATAACAAAGACAAAAAGTAGACAAGACCTCTCTAATATACCAAAAAGAGACGGGAACATCGGAGAGTATAAATGGTTGTCTAAGCAACTCGACGATTTACAAGTAGAACGGTAGAACATTTTTCATGCGTATTCAAATATAGTCTTGCTATTCGAATTATGTAACGCTTCACTACATTAACCTCCACAATTAGCCGAAAAAAAAACTAATTATTGACAATGTTACAAAGACCATAATTAAAACGGAAATAATGAATTGTTGTGTTAACTCTGAAGATCTGATAAAGTCACCAAATAAAGCGAAAGAATTTCGCAAATTCTTTTATATGTCTCTATTACTGTTGCTATTGTAAAAGACCGCATCTAGGCCATTCCCAGCCTTTAAAAAATAAAAAAAAAATTACATATCATTTTTTCGAGATATTTGTCTCTTATTATTACTGCTACTTGTTACTGTATACTATTTGTTCGTTCGTTTTTTTTTCCATCCATTTAAACAAAAATACAATGCACAATATGTCCTGTATACAAATCTGACCTCATTACGAAAACTAAATGTTCTGTTTAATTGTGTAATAAAATATATGGCAATTTCTGAAATTCATTTAAATTATTATTTAATTGTTCAAGAAACTCTTGGTTTTATTGTCGGTATTTATTTTTACTGAAAAAATAAAACAAATAAATGTGATGGAAAATTTAATTAGCCGTTTGCATGCTCACATGTCGCATAATTTCCGTATATTAATATGTGAAAATTTTGCTTTTGTTGTGTTACATTTTTCTTCTGTTATTTGTTGCATAATCATAAAAATGAATAGCGTTTAATATAAGCGTATATGCATTGTTTTCTTTTTAATAATAACAGAAAAATGCTCGTAGATAGGAGTTGTTCGCACACTGTCTATGCGGAAGAATGGCCTCAAATAAAACCATAAAATTGTTATAATTATCGAAAAGTAAAAACATATGTGAAGCTTTTATTTAAACTGAAGCGGAAGTAGAATTTATGTTTATTTGAATTATAATTCAAATAATTATGAATGCGGAAATTTTGTGTCCCTCCGATCCTGCTGAAAACTCACTCAATGGACGACTCGAGATTTGCTCAATGATAGAACGCTTCTACATTATTACACCAACCGTAAGCGATTGATAAGGGTTGACACGCCTGCCTGAAAAGCTATTTCCCTTCAGTATAACAAACAGGACAGGCTCGCGGTAAGCTGCCTGAAGTGGCATCATTCAAAGGGCGACAAAAACGATTTTTTGCCTAGAATGCTTAACAAATCTCGAGTTCGGTTCGTGCACGTAGTCGATTTGAATATTCATGAATTGAAAGCGTATTTTCCAACAATTGGAGCGCTGCCACCAAAATGCCAACAATAATCGTGTGAAATAGCACAATTTTCTCTATTTTGTAATCAAAAACTAGAAAATTCGTCCCCAAAATTTGCTACCAATTATTGTCAATATTCTTGTGATTAGAATTGATTGAACTTTCACCATTTCAGCATGTCATAATTATTAAAATTTCTGTAAAATTGTGGGTGGTAAAAATGGTTGAAGGTCAGATCTCCCACCTGAGATGCGTCCGGACAGAGGTGGATTGTTACAGAAATTTATATAGGGAAGTGAAGATTCCATTCGCAAAGAGTTGGTGACGAGACGTCGTTGTTTGTTGGCCGATTTAAAATGGCAACAACAATAAAACACAAGGTAGGTGCCATCAAATATACCGTAACCGTAACAATGCGACTCTAATTAAATTATTTCTATTGCAATTTCTTTGTGGTAATTTTAGAGGAATTCTGGTGACAGATTTCACTTTTTTCGTTATTGTTTTCATCGAAAAAATAACGCGTTTTATTGTTGTCATAATTACAAAATTCTTGCAGGCAATCCTGTTCGTTATTGTTTTTTCTCTAATCGAGAATGTCATAACTGATAAAGAAACCGTTGAAGAGAAGACAACAGGTGAAGAACTTGAACAATCAGAGACTAAAGATGGCAAATTGGAGATTATCAAACAAATCAAACGCATCAACGATGATGGTTCTTATACGATCGGCTATGAGGCTGATGATGGTACTTTTAAAATTGAAAGTCGTGACGTCCTGGGTAATATCAAAGGTACTTACGGATATATTGATGAATCCGGACAGATAAAACGTGTTTCGTACAGTACAAGTAATACGAGTGATGTAACAACAAAACCAACAATACCACCAACTACAACAACCGCCTCATCGGTGGTACAACGTATACCGAAAGTTAATCGTACGTTATTATCATCGACAAGACGTCCGATATATTCGACAACACCTAGAGCCAATAAATTGAAGAATAATGTGGCATCGTCAACAACAACAGCCGCAACAACAACAACACCAGCACCGCCGATAACAACGGAGAAAATCGATGAAGATACACCACGACCCACCCAAATAATTTATGCAACACCATCGTCAAGGATCTTATTACAAAGTAGACCGATCGTGCGATCAACAACACCATCATCGAATCTACAATTACAGAAATCTGAAGGGCAATTGATACGGCCGGATATTGCAACAGAATTACCACTGTTCAAACGATTAGCATTAAAACATCCACTTTTGAATGATCCGACAATCAAGCCGGTGGTTGAAGATGACCAACAACATGAAGAACAACACCAACAACAGATACGTAATAATATATTACGGCGACAATTGAGTCAAGATCGACCCGACTTCGATCCGCAACAGCACGTATTTGCACTCCAACAATCATTGGGGAATGATGTGACGGACGTGTATAGTGCCTCTGTGACGGCTGGTACGCCACGTCCTCTATTTACAACGACACAACGGCCACGAGGTGCTCTGTTGAGTAGTACCGCCACACCGGTTGTGATCAATCGGCCGCATCGTTATCAGGATGATAATAATTACGCACAAGAAACAACAACGACTGAATCAGCAGTGGCAACAACTACAACAACACCAGTACCAGTTGTTCAAGTACCACCAGCGAATCAACCAACACAAGAACCGCTAGTTGCAATAAGACATCCATTCCAAAGAGGTACTATTTTGGTGCCATTAAGTCAGATCCGGAATCGTGTAGTACCTGATGATGATGAGGATAATCTACCAAGGCACCCACAACAACAACCGATCTTTGTGCGCCGTCTACCGCCACCACCACCACAACAGCCACAATTTCGGCCGATTCCTGTACAAGTCGATGAGAACGGCTTTATAAGGGAAGTACCACCGCAACACCACAACTATCCGGTACCGGTACCTATAACACCACCATCACCACAAAGATACGATAATAGTGATGATAACGATATTGAGAAGATCAGTCCACCGGTAAGTACCCGCGATTTCCAGAAATTGCTGCAACAATTGATATTACGCCAAAGTCGTTTGGAACGGATTAGCGAATTAACAAATCCACGCAGACGATTAGAGTACTATCAACAACAGTACCGTCCGGCTGTCTATAGGCCTGCACCGTATTATCAGCGGGTACCACAGGAAACTGAACGTTATATAAACGATGAGCGACAAGCCCAACAATTTGTACAACAAAGGTACCACGATGAACGTTCCTATATCCCTACACGTAGGGTAGCAAGATTACTGCAACCAGGACAGGAACAACAGTACCACCAACAGCATCAACAAGATTTGCGTGAAGAGTACTTACCGCCGGATGTTAGAGAAATGTTGTTGTTGAGAATGTTGCAATTAGCGATTAATCCAGCTTTACCGTTGAATGAGGACGATTTTATGGAGAGTACCACACCGGTACCACAATACAAGAAAGTACCAGTACGAAATGTGGAGATTTTGGGTGAAGAAGGAGATGATGATGATGATGATCAAAATAGTGACGTTGAGGCAAGAACTACAAGAACGAAACGGTACAAACAAACAAATTATTATTGATTGAAGTCGAAATTTTTGGTGATAATTTTGTACATATTTCATCATATTTATACTCATTATTATTATCATTATTATTTAACTTACGGTTATGTAAATATTACCAAAGATGTGAAAAACATATGGGAATTTTGTGCAATTTTTTGTTTTAGAAATGAAAAAATGTTGTCGTTTTCTATCTGTTCTACTAATTTACAAATAAAACAATTAATGAATATTCAAAAGTTTCATTTTCACTTTATGCGATTTTCGTAAAGGAACATTCACACGATCCCAATCCAATTCTATTCATTCCAATGATTACATCAATTCTATTCAAGCACAGAATCGAGTCGTGACGGTTCCTCAATCGGTTCCAATTCCGGTTCAATATCACCAGGCGCATTCCAATCTTGCACCGAACCACTACCCATCGCCATAAAGAATGTCGCCGTTGTTAGAAGAGCTGCTGATGAAACGCCGAACACTAGACGCCACCAACCTGCAAACTATTCCATTACAATCAGTAGATTTGTTTGTGTGTGCTTCTCCCTATCGAAATTACCGAACCGTGTAACCCCTCAGAAACAACATAGTTAGCTGCTAATAAGCCGGCAGCACCAACTGTTTGACATAGACCGAAGACGGTACCGGCGAAGTTCGGCGCAATATCGGCAGCACTCGCAAACACACCAGCTGGTGTGGCACCTGTCATCGCTAATGCGGCCGTGTACAGAGCAGCAGGTGCCGCCGGGTCACAGCCGGTGTAGCCCAGAACGAACATCAGGGCGGCCGGTGGGAAATGAGCTGGAAACCACTATAATTAGCCTGCACTTACAATTAGAGTCGAGGCAAAACTCACATAAATAGACAAAGAGTTTTCTGGCGGTCGTTGTTGAAACAACTCCCGATTCCCGTACGTGATCCACGACAATCCCGAATGTTATTGCGGCCAAGAAATGACCGATATGCGGTAAGGATTGTAGAACGTCTTGCTGAAAATTATTAATGTTTAAAGTGTTTGCTAAAAATCCAAAATCCTACATATTCGATTGAGAATCCGTACACCAAGTTGAGGTATTTTGTAACACCTAACATGAGAGTTGCATCCGCCCATTGGCTACCAATTACGGCAATACCACAAGCCCATGCTGGTTTCGATGTTAATAATCGTCTCCACGGTAGATTTCGATGCTCCTGCAAAACGATTAAATCAAATCGAAACGCAATTATAGTCTATCAAAAATACATCTCTTTTGGGCCGATTGGGGTGTAGAGACTCTTCTACAAACCGCCACCAAAGAAAGTACCATAAGAACGAGAATAAAGCAATAACGTAACTTAACCAATCCCGGCCTAAATAGCGAACTAGCAGCGAGCCCAAAATGCCCACAATAGCATAACCTAAATTCACAGCTGTGGAAAAAAACCGGTAGATCTACAAGATTATCCGGTACTACAAGTACTACCTGTATACAATGAGACGAAGGCACTAACATGTTTCGGTTTGATCCAGGTAACGGCCAACATATGAGCAGCAGGCCAAGTAGCTCCCTATTTTCCAAACAAAAATCACCAATAAATACAAATAAGTGATAAGTAAATAGTACCATAAAGACGCCTTGTACGATTCGTATTGCAACGTGACAGGGTGTCAGCCAAGCTGCCGGTACCATTATGGCAAAACATCCGGCACCTAAGACACCGGCGCCGAATAGTTGTTCGGCACCGAATCGTGCAGCCACACGACTTGCGGCTAGCGGTGATATTAAAGTGCCCCACATGAAAGCCTGCCTTAAGATCGATTCAGTTTTATCGGTACGTGTCATTGGTATCTCGATATGTGGTATTGATTGAACGACATGTTTTTGGCCATTATCGCTATCATTCTTCTTTTGACAATAACGTGTTATATAACTGGTATTTTCAACATATTCAGCAAATTCAGCATCTGAATACGATGAAGTACTGTTGGCACGCAATGCAACCGATGCACTCTGCTCAACAACACCACATAAAACGAAACCGGTCACAACGAACACTACTAAAACCTGACTGGAACCGATTTGTTCTATAATAATAAAGATTTGGTGTAGTTAATAATTTCAAATAATTAACGGATTTTATTTACCATTTACAGCTTTTGCTGCACGTTGCAGCTGGATACTGCCACGTTTCAGGGTAGCAAATCCAGGTGCCATTCTCTCTAAATCTACCACAATATTTATTTATGTGACGGTTGCAACTGACAACATTGTTAACAACTTGCTGTTGATAGCACTCGACAAATTAGAGTTAAATCGAGTTTAATAGAATTTAAAATCGGCTTGATAACATAATTGGGATCGTTGGAAGCGGTGTCCTGTTGCAAATAAACGCAACCTACGCCTATTTACGGGATATAATCGCGTAAATATGGCGTTTTAAACCATAAATCAATTGCGTAACAGTGTCCGCTATTATCAGGTACTTTATGAATGGCCATAAGGAAACCTTATAGCCTGAGTGTTATGTGTTATCGCAGTAAAGGGCGGATTGAAGGTCATTTGTCGAGATTTGCAAATCTATGTTTGCAACACTCGAAATGCACCATTGGCGTAGTTATTTTTTAATGCATATATTTACATAAATTTATAAGAAAAGACACGTAGAACAAAAATGTGTTCATAATTTTTAAAGTTTTTTTTAATTTACTTTTGTCAAAAATTGTTGTTTTTTTTTTAAATTTTCTATGGGAGAATTATCAGTTTGTTGTCCCTGACAAGCCGCTTTTAAAGAACGAGAGAGAGAGCGCTACCATAATTTCATAGAAATTCGGTACAACTAGGCACCTGTTTTTTGCCGTAACGTCACGACGTCACGGTAACAGTTCAACTGGTCCACTGCTTCTCTACGTTCGGACACTATTTGTAAAGAAAAACGTTTCACAAGAAAAGATAAACTATGCAAGTACAACAGCTGTGGCCAATATGCTCTATACGAATTTGACAGGAGACTAGAATTTGCCTTGCTCCATCTTGGAGCTGATATCCGCCCATTAGTTATCAGTGCAGTGATATTTTATTTTTTTGTTTTTTTTAAGGTATTTTTACCAATGATAACATAATTTCGATAAATCATCGTACTTTGGATGATTCTTTATAAGGTACGTGTTTATAATAGTTTGTTTGTTCTTTTTTTATCAGTTAGTTCAAAGAACAAGACAACTTGATTTTGTATAACGGATTTATTTACTTCTACGTAACCTCACTTTTTATGTATACAAATTGAAAATTTGCGGGATTTACAATTAATTAGTTGCATAATTAGTTATTCAATTAATTACTTAATAGTTTTAGAATAATCCATTATTTAGGAATATTATGCATTAAAGAATTTACAGCATTGTATAGATTGCTCGTCCTAGCAAAACATTTTTTTTTTCTAATTATTTTCTAGTTTTTGTTATTTTTTCGTTAAATATTTACGCTAAAAACAGTTTAATCTACGTAATAATTTGCATGTGGTTTTATATTTTAAGTGCATCACATGGTTTAACCACTTCACAGTGCTAATAACAGGTATCTTCCGGTTTAAAAGAGTTTTTACACCTGTGTTTCCGTCATGTCTTTCTATGTTTTTGCTTTATGGCCATAAAAAGTCCTATGATAGCCAGTAAGCTGGTTCTAAGTGAACGATTTTTCTGCCACTAGACAAGAATTGGCCAACGTTTTTGCTTGACGTCCCGTGGAGAAACTCTTCCTCTAAAAAAAACTTATCAAATCCTTTTGCTTTTGCCCCTAATTGATAACTAAAGATCGATATCGACTACTTTGACGCATGGGGCATTCACATTCACATCAGTTTCTCCCGTTTTCCGATTGCTTGATGCCCACACCTCCTCAAATCGAGAATCTTCGTCTCTAAACTTTTAGGGCTAGTGACTTAAACTGCGTAGCCTTAAAGTGGCCCTAGAACTAGATGCCAATGTGTTTTTTCTAAAGCGTAGAACAGCTTATCCATGCGAGGATAAGTTTTGAAAAGTGTTTTTAGCTTTAAAGCGCAGGTGTGATTTATTCTTGTTATTTTATGACCTGACCTCTTTTGTCAGTAGAAGTAGATTTAGCGAAGAGCTGAAGAAAGCTATAGTTTCTAAAAAAAATCGGTGGCTATTGTTTGGTAGGAAGTGAAATACTAAAGGCGTATTCTTGTTAATTGTAGCTTAGGAACGGTTGCAACGTTTTTTTACCACTCCAGGGGCCCTTCAATTTTTCACTGCTAGTACTTCTCGCGTTCTTAAACCAACCGCTTCTGGTTCATGTGTGCGTAAAATGCTCCTCAAGTGGTTCAGGGATTTGGGAGGATTTTTTTTTTAAATTATACTTTAAAAATATTGCGCAATGGAGGATGTTGTTTTGATAATAGTTTTTTTTAGTCATTCAAGCATAATCTAAAGAAAGTAAAAGGTTTTGTGACCTCTTACTATCAGTGGATATTTTTGTTGTAAAAATATAGATATTTGGTTTTTATAATTTAACGTATATTTGGTAGACGTGGAAAAAAATGGTAAATTGCAGGCATCTTTTCAAACATTAAAGTACCTATTCTAATCATTTCTATTTTATTCTGTGCACAATAGTTTTCACTTTATTAATGTAGTCAGATTACAACAAAAGGCAGGGGTCAACCAGGTGTCCGATGAAATATTTTTGAAGTCTATGTGCCTTTACAAATCCTTGCTCCCTATTTTGGCGGCTTGCGACGAATTATTTCACGACTATTGAAATGAAAAGAACTGGGCAGTGAAGCTTAAGCCTTATTAGCCTCATGGAAAATCCACCCCTGATAAATGTAGTCTTGAGGGTAGTTAGTGCGCATTTGACCAAACTCTGCCGCATTTCCTTCTAACATCCTAACACACTCCTGCAATTTATCCCTATAATTCCCTACAAAAGGTACTAACATGGCAATGGGAGGGCAACCTGACGGAGATATAAAGGTATAGGAAGAGAATCATTGCAATTCGGTCCAACCTTGAAGACTCTATTGTTAGTTAAAACTGAGTTTGTGTCGATTATAGCAAAATGGGTTATCTTTCTGCTGAATCAGTGCCGCCAGAAGATTATGCAAGTTATGCAAAGTATAATGGCGCTGGGAGACAGAGGCATCCCCGATAAGGGCACTACGGACTCAATTTCTTTCTAATTAATAACTAGGGTACTAGATAAGATCTTGCATAAGGGCGCTGAACGCTTCTACGCCGACCCTGTACTGAATTGATTCTTTTTATACACATTTGGCAAAATTTTCCCAATCACCTTGTAATTTCTGGAAAGTGGAATAAAATTCAAATTAAACGATTCCGCCTGGTGGTAGAGAATATCTTCTTTTATTGGTCGCAGGAATTTTATTTAGTTCTCTTAAGTAGAGTTAGAAAGTTCTCAAAAACGTTATTTCGGATAACATTATAGGAAAGATTTTTTTGTCATAAGCTCATTATGGACCATTCATACAACTGTTGAAACCATGAAGATTTTGCTATAGAAAATAGTTTGTAACAATTCACAGGGGCGGCTGTAGATTTTTGGAGGCTTGAAGCTAATTATGTCAACAAGGCAAAACTGAAAGAGGAGGCCACTTTGAAACTGGATCTGAAGCTTAAGCCTCTTTAGGGAATCAATGATTCATTTACAGGAACTCCTTTGCTAAGGTGAAATGTTAATATTGATCTCCTCCAACTTGTAAAATAGTTGGGCGTTGGGAAGGGTACTTAATTAAAATTCAAAATTCTGTCGCTAATAAGTGTCGGTGTCGGTCGCTACAATATTTTATCTAGTAGTAATTAAAAACTCTATTTGATAACAAAAATCTTACAATTCTAAATGAACATTTTCAGCATTTTCTATATAAAAATGCTTCTGTTGTTCGAATAATTCCACAAATGCTTCTGTAAATTTCCGATGAAGATCATCGATTTGTTCTTGGGTAGGTTCTTCGATTTTCTCCACATCAATCGGATCACCTACTGTAGAATTAAGTGAAATTAATCAAAAATTAATTGATTAAATATTAAATTTACCAACTACTGTGATCGGTCGCCGATGCGGTAAAATACCGAAAGAATATTGGAAAACTCCACGTCCTAATATAATTATCGGTGTACTTCCTATTAATTTCTTCACAAACTCTTGGAATTTCCTCAAGTTTGCACCTTCCAATTGCTCATAAACATCAACTTCACCGAACGATACAACCGGTACTAATGGTGCGCCAGTTTTTAAAGCTAAACGAACAAAACCTTTCGGTTTGTTTAGCAAGATTTTATACTGTCCAGGTCGACTGTAAAATGCCTCAGCTGTACCACCCGGTATCAACACAACAATATTTCCACCTTCTAGACGTTGTAAAACATTAGCAATCGAACGAAATGTTGATGATATCGTATTGATCAAAAATGCTATTTCTCGTGCAAACGGTGTGAAGAAATGTTGTGATAATGTAGCCATTTTCGATCGGTGATCAGGGAATAATCGTTTACTTATACATGAATTCATTGCGAATGCACAAGTGGCACCGAATGGAAAAATGCCATGTGGGAAACAACAAAATAAATAATTACGTTTCGGATTCAATTGTAAATCTTTGGTTGCTGTTGTTAATTTTATTGGGAAATAATCGTGGTAATATTTACAAGATTTTTCGCAAAACGTTATAGAACGTATCAAATTGTATGATCGTCCACCATTCTCACATGTGTCTTTATCGTAGCAAATCCATACGAAATACATCAATATTAACCACCAATAATTTGTAAAGAATAATAGATAAATTGTCAGAAATATAGAAATAGGTATACTTAAAACCAACAATGTAAACCAAATAGTGATTGATAAGGTTTGAAGACGTTGCAAGAATGGGATGTTGAATGGTGCAAATTTGATACCAAAAATTTCCATCTAAAAACAGAAACAAGCCATATTAAAATATATACGTCAATGAACTTGCCTCCGTTTATGCTTCGTCTCTGGATATAGCAGTATGACCTTGAAATTGTTAATCTATACTTTTATAAACCATTCCCCAATCACTGATTCACTCATCCGCTCACTCACTCATCACGATATCACCGAAACTATCCGTCCGATCGACTTTAAATTTGGCACATATATTCCCATCATGATGTAGATACTCACTAAGAAAGGATTTTTAAAAATTCAACCCCTAAGAGGGTTAAATCGGGCATTAAAATTTTAATATGTTGGAATATAGGCGACTGTGAAATAAGTTTTGACAAGCGGGTACCCGTCCGCTGCATCGCTGGCCGGTTTGGAAATAAATTTTGATATGAATTTAGCAGTTTTATTTTCAAACGTATTAAACAGAAATTCTAACCTCACTTTCTTTGACTTTTCACAATTAAACAATAATTAGTTCAAACATTTCGATATTTTGCCAGATTATGGTTTAATTAATAGAATTAATATTATCAATTTTGTGAATATAAATCAAAAGACGAGCGGGCCGAAGTCTGCTGGGTCCACTAGTTATTTATAGTGATAGTCAAAATTTTCTAATATCAATGCCAATGATTATGATTATTGCATCACTCGAGATATTAGTAATTCAAGGTTTCTTTTGACTTTTTGATTACAGTTAACAGTTTCAAGGTTATTCCACTATACCATATATGCAGATCAACTATAGATCAATTATTCTCAATACTAAATTCACACTTTTGTGCTATTACTGATCTTAAATCTAGTTTGGAACGAGCTGTATTTAGCCTGTAAAATTGGGTTTCAATACAAAATTAACTTCGTAGGCCCTCAAACAATCTGTACTTACCTTACGTGTTTATTGTTTGAATCACACGAATACATTGTCTGAGAATGAGAAAAATATTACCTCATTAAATATAAAAAAGCAATTTCAAGTTTCGCATTTTTCACTTAACCTGAAAGCCTTTCCATTTCAATAAATAAATACATTGTTTTTAATTACTTAATTATGTTGTATTTCCGATAATTATTGATTTTGCAAGTCAACCGTATCCTTAAGGCTTATCTGTACGGGATGTATATATAGATATAATGACAATGTAAAAAATGCCTTTGAATATCTTTGTGATTAAAAAAGTTAGAGTTACGATCGATAGGGTGTTTGGTTATATGATTGATAGTAAAAATTCTGATGTATGATTATCCGGAAAAAACGATTAGTTCTTGAGAAAATTGGAAAAAGTCGTCTTCTGGGGTGTTTGAATAGCTTTGAATATCTTTGGTTTTATTCAATGGAGATCGATGAAATTAATAAGAAACATACAGGGCAATATTTTGAGCATCTCCATGTATCCGTTTTTGAAAATCTTTACCCGTTTTCGAGAAAATGGATAGGGATTTTCATTGCACATGTTACAAATTGTCCTAAGTTTTGGAAAACAGTAACAGTGGGAGCGGCGCTCGCTACTCACTTCAAAATCATTGGTGCTCTTTTACATTTTCAAAAAATTTGAAATAAGGTCTTTTTGACTAAGTACCCTATGTTTCTCACTTACTATTTTATCGCAATTTTAGTGGGATAGTGCCGTACATCTTATAGCGATTGCGTTTTCAAAATTATTTTGTCCGGTTTTTTAGAAAATTAATTTTCAAAAATGACGTCATTTTAAAACATTTCACCTATTGGGTAGGCAATCAACATATATCCCATGGGTTAGAATCTGTTTAGTCGGTCAACGGGCAAGGTCGGCGTAAATAATGTTTACGATAATAGTCGCGTTCTAACAAACCAAAATAAATAAACAATTCTTTACTCTCTCTTTTAACATTGCATTGAATTTTTTTGATCAAGTTTATCCATCCAAATTATTTTATTTAATTATTGTGTAAAACGTCAAAGCAAATGAGATTAGAATCTCTCTTATTTACATTTTAAAGCGGCCAGCGATGCGGATGGGTACCCGCTTGTCAAAACTTATTTCCACAACCGTATAGATTCTAACATATTAAGCTTTTAATGCCCGATTTAACCCCCTCAGGGGTTGAATTTGCAAAAATCCTGTCTTAGTGAGCCATTTGCATTCACTTAAAGAATATATGTGCCAAAAATAAAAACTATCAGATGGATAGTTTCGGAGATATCGATTTCCTAGCCGCTATGAACAGTTCAGCCTTAAGGTCCGCACACACCAAAGCGATAAATTCGCAGCAGCAGCGGCGACGGAAATTGCGCCTATGTTGTGAAATGTAGCCTTTTACACTGATATTTTCCAACAATATTCGCTTCTTTTGTTTACAGTTTGTAGACATTGTTGTTAGGAAAAATTCAGAAACCCAGAGTAAATCATCTAAGCTTCTTGTCTATTTAACTGATTTGTCTTTTGGAATTTATACTGTAGCCAAAATTTGTATTGAATGTGTGTTTTCCAATAAATTAATCTTACTAATGCTGCCAATGTGACAATTGGATTTGAAATAACAGATTTTAAAACTATAAAAGCTCTTGCGCAGCAAATGTAGTCTGAATATTCAATATAAATCGTTTTCTGTGGCTACTCGAAGTCTAAAAATTAGTGTGATTTCTTTCATATTTTATTAGCTAGATCGAAAGTTTTACGACTCAAAGGAAACTTACACACAGCAAATTGAACTGTTGAACTTTTTTAAAGTTGTTTATAAACAAACGAAATGTTCGATGTTATAGCATGAAACACCCTCTATATGAGAATTTATTTACAATATTTTCAAGTAATTCAAATATTTTAATTATCCACAGTTAGTACGTAAAAACCTATAATTCTAAATGAACATTTTCAGCATTTTCTAGATAGTGGTGCTTCTGTTGCTCAAATAATTCCACAAAGGCCTCCGTAAATTTCCGATGAAGATCATCGATTTGTTGCTTGGTAGGTTCTTCGATTTTTTCCACAACAATCGGATCACCTACTGTAGAAATAATTAAAATTAATCAAAAATTAATTAATTAATCAGTAAATTTACCAACTAGTGTAATAGGTCGCCGATGCGGTAAAATACCGAAAGAGTATTGGAAAAATCCACGTCCTAACGGTATTATCGGTGCACCGCCTATAAATCGCCTCACAAACTCTTGGAATCTTCTCAAATTTGCACCGTCCCACTGATCATAAACATCAACTTCACCGAACGATATAATTGGTACTAATGAGGCACCAGTTTTTAATGCGACACGTACAAAACCTTTACGTCTGTTTAGCAAGATTTTGTATTGTCTAGGTCGACTGTAATAAGCTTCAGCTGCACCTCCTGGTGCCATCAATAGAATAAGTCCACCTTCGGATCTTGTTAGATAGTTACAAATCGAATCAAATGTTGATGATATTCCATTTAATGCAAACCATAGTTCACGATAGAATGGTATAAAGAAATTCTGTGATAATGTAACGCACTTCGATTGATGATGTGGGAAAATTTGTTTGTATTCACGTGAATTGATACCAAACGCGTTGATAGTAGCGAATGGTATGATACCATGTGGGAAACAACAGAATAAATAATTATGTTTCGGATTCAATTGTAAATTTTCTGTTGCTGTTGCTAAAGATAATGGGAAATAATCGTGATAATATTCCCAAAATTTCCAACGACGTACGAAATCGTATGATCGTCCACCATTCTCACTTGTATTTCGATCGTAGTATATCCATAATAAATAAATAGCAGCCAACCACCAATAATTTGTAAAGAACAATAAATAAATCTCCAGAAATACACCGATAAATAAGCCTGAACCAAATAATAGAACCCAGATGGAGATTGATAATGTTTCAAGACAACGCGATAATAGGATGTTGAGTGGTGTAAATTTAATTCCAAAGATTTCCATCTGGAAATAGAAGAGAAATTCAACTAATTAACCGGTAATGAAAAATCGTGACGCCACTGTTCCCTCCCCATTCTCCAGCATCATTGCTGGATACAATCGAGTTGCAAAAAGCCTCCAAATTTCTCATCTCTATGATAAAACAATTAAAAGGAGACATACTATCACGATCTGCAATAATTAGACTGCTAAATTCGAACGAGCTAAAGCAGTGCTACTTTGAGTCGAGTTTGCCCACAAACATTGCCGGGTCGACCCAAACAAAGTCTGTGATAACACAGACAAAATCAGAGTTGAAAAGAGAAGAGAAACTGTTAAATTTTGTCCTATCAGGCGTCGTTGATAGAGTGGTCCGTTGCTTGTACACACGATGATTTAAAAGTGATCATAAAGTGACACCCTTTTGATAACTGTGACCTTTCTGGACTCAAAAATTCAGACAAGCCCGCATTTATAGAATCTTATTTTGTAACGATTATTTTTTTGATCTTTGACTCTGTTTTTACAACAATCTCTTTCACACTTTCAGATCAGCGTGGCATGCCTTCAGGTGAATAAATTAGGCAACTATACATGTAAAAAATTCAACTTTTCACAAATCAGTATAAATTTTTGTTAATTACAGTACTTGTGCTTAGCAAAAACTTGAATTTAAGCGATTTGATGCGATAAGTTATCGGTGATTTGAGGGTTTTAATAAATTTAATAAATTTACCTTATTTATTTGAATATTTGAACAACAGACAGATCAATTGACGCACTATATTGAACAACATTAATTAATGCCTGTTCTATTAACTTTAAAGTGATAAATATATAAAATAATATTGTGTATTGTTTTGTTGTTGCTTATATATATTGTTTTTGGATAAATGTTGTTGACAACAGTAGTCACCAGTAACTGAAATATTGTCACCAAAGACATTGTATAATTTATACAATATACCGCGTGTTCGCGTCAAGTGTGAAACCTCAAATATCTCGTTTGTTTATGAATTCAAATGGAAAAGTATCTAAAGAAATTAGACTACAATGTCTGCACTTCAATTAATCCACACGATTTTCGTTCTAGCTATTTTGGAAATGCCAAAACGTCATACAGGGTCTCGAAAATTACTCACTATTAGGAAACCAATTACCTACAATGAATACTGCGACTGAAGTTGATATGAAAATAATTTTTTTCTTTAAAAAACTTCTCATTTGCTGCTCAAAAAGAAATTAGAACTTCTCTGGGGTTCAATAACCTATCCATTGATGAAAAAAGCCAACGCCAGAATTGTTTACTATACTTGGAATGCGAATGTTATTACTACAACTGTTGACAACATTTGATGCATAAACAATTGCAAGGCCAATAGTATTTATAAACAATACTATTATCTACATTGATAATAGACTGCATTGATTACATTGGCTCTACCTTGATAATGAATTGTGGACCAGTCTTGGTAACCAAGCTTGGCCCGAGATTATCATTTCAGACTTCCACCAAAGCTGGCCCAAGACTTCTAAAAACCTCCTTTATACGTAATCTAAACTTCATAGAATCAATAGTATTTTAGTTCTTATCTTAAAAAAAAACATAACTAGACAAAATGTATATTGTTAACATCACTAAAGAGATTTGAATTAAAACATTAGTGGAAATTAATGAAGAAGAAATTATTTTTAAATCAAGAAATCTTGCAAATAAGTACCCAGAAGATATGGTTTAGTAAATAATTAATTTGAAGTCTGTAATATTGTCAGAACATTCAGATGTGACAAGTACCTACGTAAGATTTGGCAAATTTTTTATTCGTAAAAAATATGTGTATAATAAGCAGTTTTGATGACACTGTAACAATTATTTTTGATACTTCCTGTTACTTCTGCAACATCGAAAAGGTCATTTTGGAAATTAAATTTGATAAAAAGGTATTTGAGAAACACAATCTCACAATCTCGACTTAAAGCTTTGAATGAAAGTTATTACCCGCAAAATATTAATTTGGACGATATAATCACCGAATTTTTATTAAAAAAAAACGAGCTTTTGAATAAACATATTATTAAAATAATTGTAAATAGTTCAAGTGTGTAACAAATGTTTATGAGACAAATTATTAGTATCATTTTGAAAGCAGTGTATTGGGAATATAAGCAACTTAATAATTTGTGGTAATTCTTTTATTTCAGAGAGGGCCCCCGAATTTTTTTGCGGGCGGGCCAGGGTTGGGAAAAAAATATTTACTACATAAATTACGTCTACGCGTAGTTGTTGATGCAGTAAATGTAGTTTACGTAGATTATGTAGTAAATACAGTCTAATATCAAATTTCTAAGATATAATTGAATACAGAGCCTACTTTAGCAGCTCTGAAACCCGGGGCAAAATTTCACTGGGGCTCTAAATAAAATGCAAACAACCATTAACTGCCTTATCCGTTAAATATTTATGTATACAATGTATTTTTTCAATACTTGCTGTTAGAGTCCTATTTTATCGACTAAAAACTTGATGGTAAAGTAGCACTTTACCCACCTTAATGGTAAAGCGTTTACTTTACCCTCCTCAACGGTAAAGTGTTTACTTTACCGTTGAGTAAACACTTCACCGTCTAGCAACTTGATAGCAACTCCATAGCAACCAATAGCAAATAAACAAAAACAATTGCTAGTTGTGGGCAATATCTCTAGTGTTACGCAATGGAATTAGATGAAATTTATATGAACCATGCAGCACAATATTTTGAAAATCTAGATGTATCCGTTTTTGAAAATTTTTACCCGTTATCGAGAACATTGAAGAAAAGTTTCACTGCAAACTATTCCCTGTTTTCACTTACTATTCATGAATAAAAGTCTATTTTGAAAAATGGCAGTCAACTCAAATGAAACTGAGAATGAAGATATCAAGCTTTAGTATATTAATTCTTGCTCTGAATTACAAAAAAAAAACGATCCGCGTAGTAAATATGTAGTAAATACGTAGTTTTTTTATGAATTTTCTACACGTAGTAAATGAAAAAACTACGCGTATTTTATACCGTAAATTACGTCGACATTTACTACTTCCTAACCCTGGGGCGGGCCCCAAGTAGCTCAGGTACGCCACTGTTACTAGCAATAGAAATTGTCCGCTGTTGAGAGGGGTCCATTTGCAGTTTTTTATTACAGATATTTAATAATACAACTAAATATTAATAGGTGGCCCTTTACAGTTTCCTGTAATTATAGTTAAATTTATGTAGAATAGATGGCGCAAATTCAGTTTGTAATGTGAGTGTTATCAGTGCGGTGTTGTTTTATTTTTTTGAATTTCTTTATGTTTTTTTCAAGATATTTTTATCAATAATAACACAATTTCGATAAATTATCGTATTTTGGATGATTCTTTATAAGGTACGTGTTTATAATTGCTTATTTGTTTGTTGTTTTTTATCAGTTAGTTCAAAGAACAAGACAACTTGATTTTGTATAACGGATTTATTTACTTCTACATAACCCCACTTTTTATGTATACAAATTGAAAATTTGCGGGATTTACAATTAATTAGTTGCAAAATAGTTACTGGATTAATTAATTAATAGGTTTAGAATAATCGATTATTTAGGAATATAATGCTTTTTAGAATTTACAGCATTGTATAGACTGCTCGTCCTAGCAAAGCATTTTTTTTTTCTAATTATTTTCTAGTTTTTGTTCGTTTTTCGTTAAATATTTACGCTAAAAACAGTTTAATCTACCGTTAATAATTTACATATGGTTTTGTGTTTATAAGTGCATCACATATGGTTTGACCGATTTCACAGGTGGCTAATAACAGGTAGTCTTCCGGTTTGAAAAGAGTTTATTACACCTGTGTTTCCGTTCATGGTCTTTCTATTGTTTTTACTTTATTGGCCAATAAAAAGTCCTATTGATTAGCCAGTAATCTGGTTCTAAATTGAACGATTTTTCCTGCACACTAGACAAGAATTGGCCAACGTTTTTACTTGGCGTCCCATAGAGAAACCTTCCTCTAAAAAAACTGATCAAATTCTTTTGCTTTTTCCTCTAATTGATACCTAAAGATCGATATTGACTACTTTGACGCAGTGTCGGTCTGAGAGAACATCTGCCCCGGGCGCCGTTTCCATTTAAATATGAAGAATATTATATGAAACTTTTGTTTGCCCCGAGCGCAATTAAGTCTCGGTCCAACTCTGCTTTGACGTTCCCTCTAGCTTAGACAATGCTTCCGAGATTAGTCCATCTGGTGATTTGGTTTTGATGTGGAAGAGGAAAAGGGTGGCTAACTCTAATACAGTAGCATGTAATTGTTTGAAACCTCCAAACTGCAGACACTTCAAGCAAAATGTGTATCATTTATCTCTGAATCAGGAGTCTTTTAGTTTCTTAAAAGTAAATCTACAAAATCCCTAAAATGTCTCGGCGCATCTTTCGTTTTTTTTTAAAGCATCAACGAAACTTAAAATACTGCACTTTGTAAGAGGGCGTCTCCCTTCCTTCTTTATGGCACTAACAGAAATAAGTTTGGTACTTGGAGACGATGTTTCCATAAAATTGCTTGACCTCGAAAGGCTTAAGGACGTTTTTTTTTTGTACATTGAAATTAAACTAGCAGACCAGACGTAGTGCTAAAAAACCCTTGTTTTTAAATGGATCTGCCTTAAAATATTATGCACTTGAACCCTTCAAAGTTTCCAGTTCGGTGAAGTAACATGAATAAGCTAAGCGATAGTAATGCTTGCTTTTGAAGAAATCACACCAGTTTCTCCCGTTTTTCGATTGGTTGGTGCCCACACAACATCCTGATACCTCCGAAAACCTAACTCTTCAAATTGAGAATCTGATTAGTTTTTCTAAAGCATACTACAATTTTTCCAGATATTTGTAGGTTGAGAAAAACTGGTTTACTGTATAATTACAATGTAACCACACATTAGAAGTGAACCACAATTGGAATTTGATTTTAAATGTAATTTACAAACTCATATGAAATTTCTTAACGGTAGGTTGAATCGGTATGTGAACATTTAATGTTAATGCATCAATTATGTATTTCTACAACATACAGAATGTTCCAGAAATTATGTATCTGCTTCTTCTACTAGAATTGATCAAAAGTTGGGTATAATGTCACACACATTTTTCGTTAATGATTCCCAATTTTTTGCCAAACAAACTTGTTGATTTCTATATTTATCCAGATTCTTTACACCCTTATCAACATGGTGTTTATTGGACGTAACAATGGAAATGGTAGTTTTGTTAATTTCGGACGCTTCTCTAAGGTATTTCTGCATTTCGCTACGGAAATAATTGCCAACTAAATTCCACACAGCTAAACTATACCATAACATAATCGATAAGAAGATAAATCCTTTAAAAATAATAGCAAACATTGTCGTTTGTTCGTCCTTAATTCGTTTATAGTTGTTTCGTGTATTTTAGATAACTATAATAGATTCGATCTAAAGTTTCATTGATTTGTGGCCAAGAGATTATAATGAAAATCAATAAACTATTAGCTAGTACGAATAGTTTTAAATTGTCGACACCTTGTTTTGAATAGATCCACTTGGAGAATCCTTGTTCCTCTTCAGAATCGTACGGATCTGGTATGCTAGTTTCAACTTTACTCTCCTCTATCCGTTTGGTATTCTTTTTATTTTTGTTGATTGGTCTCGTTGTTGTTGTCAATTGATTATTCATAGTCTCTGAAACGAGAAAGTTTCAAATGAAATTATTTCAGGAATTTACTGTAGCTGTTAAGAGGAATAACAGGTGTAAATAACTGAAAGACACTATTACAATGTAAACGAGACTCTGTATTCACAATGTAGAAGGGTTTTGAAATTGGATCGGATAAAAGGGGGAGAATTTTAAATATATTTGTTTAATTTTTTCAATTTCTACAATAATTTTACTTAAAAAAAAGCATTTGTTTGTTGATTTAATTGTGTCAAATTTTACTACTTTTGAAGGAAATTTGCAAGTTCTATACTTCATTATCACCGTCATCATCATCATCATCATCATTGTGATTATAAGTGTAATCATCTTAATCCCACTTCAACTTTAATGTTGATAAAGGAGTTTAGTCTGATTAATTATGGTTAGTAATGGGGTATATATAAGATGATGATAGAACAATGGTGCACATTTTGGTTTTATTTTCAAAAACTTTGCAAGTTTGTATTAGTAAAGGTGTCTGGCGTTTCTGGGTATATTGGAAAAGTTATAAATACGTCTAATCAAAACAGTATTTTACTAAGTGTCTTCCCTAAGGGTGGTTCCCAACTGTTCTTGTTTCTTCCAAAAACTCTGCTCAAAGGACTTGGAATTACAGCTGCAGAAAATCAGTTTTGGCCTTGCATCACGAGCAGATTAAGTTTATTGAAGCGAGATCAAGACTAGCACGGTCTTGGTCTTGGTCTTGCACTATTTGTTTTGCTTACCTCTAGAAAATTAATGGGAAAATAGCATAAATTTCGTTTGCCTTCTGATTTTGTTTTTGTTGCAATATACATTGATCGTTTTGCCATCCAACTGTAGTATTTTACTGAGCTATGAAATTATGAAAATTCTGGAAGCTTTGAGGCTATGTGCTTGCTTGTTGGATTTTCTGAATTTGTACAAAAATTGGCTATGTTCTGAACATTTTTTCTTCAACATAAACGTTTGCTAAACACGCAAAAAAGCAGTAAGTATAGGTCCTGTCTTTTTTAATTCTGACAATCCCCTTATGTGGAAATATTAAAAATAATCTCTCTAATGTTTATTTACATTTATGTGGGACTTTTATTTATTTTAAATTCAGCTAATTTTAGATTAAATCTTCGAATACAAATTAAAATTTTTCATTTAACTGTTAAAAATGTGATTTTGAGCCCTTAAAAATGAAATCAACGTGACAGACATTCTACTTACCGTTTGATTATGTTTCTTGAACATTTCTTTCTAATTTAGAAATCCCAGATAGACAACAACAACAGCAACAGAAAACAATATAACAAAAATCAACGTGTTCTTGTCACTTTTGTTTTGTATATATTTAGAAGATTGTTTTTTCTTTGTTTTTTTTTTATACTCGTTTAATATGTACACGTAAAAAGGTTGGTCTGTTTTTGATTTACGAATGAATTGCGATATTATTCAGATGCTCTAGAATCGTATAATAACTAAACTCTATGATATACAACATGTTATAAATTTATTTCTAGAATTATTCGTATGTTAGCAGCGATGATGACGAGGATGATGTCGATGGAACTTTCTATATAATAGAATTATAACTAAATAGATTTACTGAGTCGAGGAAGCCTTAGTTGGCATCTAATGAAGCTACATTTTTTTGGATTCTCCTTAACGAAATTAAACGACATTATTTTAAATTATCCTCAAATAACGTGAGCGTCACGTTAAAAGCTTACCCTTCAATAAGTGCACCCAAGAATTTTAATTTTTATCTTGGAAGCTACGTTACTTTTTTGCCTAGTCGGAACGCCATACCTATATATAATGTGTAATCTATCGATTATTATAGAGGGGCTGAAACTTTTAACCGAGGCTGTATATTTCAGCGCATTTGTGAAAGACAGCCACGTCAACATGCATATTCCTATTGTTCTAATTCGTTCTACCTAATAATTGAAAATTTATTACAATAATCATTGACCCAGTAATATTGTTGTGTAAATCTCCATTTTGTTGATAAAATCAATACATTTCGATTTAAGCAATAAGTAACAGAAAAAAAAAATTAATAATGTATCGGAACAGTTTCACCACAACAGTGCTGAGACGGTAAAAAATGATTAGTAATTTATCTAGACATCAAACAGCTGACTTGATATGATTTATTGTTGATTAATCAATCAACTACAATTAATCATCATACGACTATTTAACACATTTTACTCTGAATAAGTAATTGTCTAATAGATGTGTAAAGGAAGTCTAATTTCACTTCTTATCATCATTTCACATGAAACAATTTCAATAGAAATAGTAATTAATAGATTAATGGAATAGACTTTAATGCAGGAAGAGTCTGTTTAAGGTAGAACACTTGAGAAAGTAATTATCTTTGCTAATATGATTAAAATAAAAGTCATAAATTATTATCACACAGATGTAAGTTCATTGCGGGGCGATGAGAGAATGAGGTGACATTTTTGTCTTTTACAAAACGTGAATCACTTTAGAGGGGACTTAATGCTCGTCTGCTATGATGCGATCGACTTGACTTGACGATACGGAGGATACGTGCAAGACAAGTAGACAAACACAAAACCCATGAGGTGTATGTTAGTTTAATTTTGGAAATTCATTTCAACATTCCCCAGAAATCATTACTCAACTTTTTGTCTACTTGAGTAAATGGAAAATAGTGTAGATTATAAAGGACATATATTATAATTTTTCATCTGAATAGATTGTATTGTTAGACAAAAATAATTAATGAAATGGTATCATTTATTTTGAATTTTTTGCTATTTCGTTTTCTGTCTAAAATATACGAAGTGCGTTATGATATACGTCTTGGCATATGATCTAAGCATAGTTAATATCGTTCCGAAAGTATAATAAGCTTATATGAAATGCCGTTTCTGTATAGATACGGTATCATTTGGTAATAATGATAATGACTGGCGTGGTAACAAGGCATCGTAATCTGATTAATATTCAAAATGGAAATGCCATTTGTGAGGGCGTTTTGTAGGTTTAAAGGTAGTAAGTAAAACGTTATGGAAGTATAGATTTTCTCCTAATTACATCTAAAATATACATCCACAAGACATAAATCTTCCTAGAGAAATATCTTTGGAATTTGTGTCTTTGTTGAAGGGATAGGGCATATACAAAAAAGCCAAACGATAATCTAATTACAATCTTCAATAGGTAGCGGAGTCTAAATATCAAGGATTGGTAAGGTTTTATCACCAAGTTTCCAGACATTGTTGCTCTCTTACTATTATCTATCTCTGTCTCACTTCAATCTTTTACTGCTATAATAATCGAGTTATAAGGATGAACTGTTTCAATCTACAAAGTCGTTATCAAATATACAATATTGAATAGGATAGGATAGAATATAATAGAAGAGTTGGAATTCATAAAATAGGGAAATTGTGGAATTTGAACTAATATTCTAAATGGGGATTTGTCCACATTATCATTCGAAAATCTATTATTTTGGCATTTGAAAGATTGAGGGATTTAATACCGCATCAAAAACCGTTCAAACGTATATAAATCTAAATCAAATCAATCACTCACATCTTATTGATATAACAATAATCCCACTACGATTGTATATTGGTGGTTCATCGAAGCTTTTCTATATCAAACACACAACAGAGTGAAAAACGTCCGTTGAAAAATGGAGTTATTCATGTGAAATGGAAAGTAATATTAAAAAGTTTTTTTTTGTCGGGCAAAAAAAAACTGCATCTCATAATTAAAGAGATAAGAGCTATCATACATCACTTAATCAATTATCTCTACGAATTGGGGCAACCAATTTTCGTTTAATTTTTTTGATTAGATTTCTGTATGTGGTAGTGGTTGATGTTAAAAAGCGCCCAGCTAGCTTGTTGGACGTGCTCTGGAATCTAATTAATTAGATCAACACGACAACATGGCTGTAGAGAAGGATTAAATAGTTTTTCTTTTAAACACGAAAACATTGGCTGTCAAAGCCGGGGGCATTGTTAATTATTATCATAGAGACGAAATCCATGCTCTATTGTAAATTGATCAAATGTAATGCTGGAGAAAAGCTTCCGTATTTTGGTGTGTTTTAAATCGGTAACAAGGTAGCGTGGCCGAGCGGTCTAAGGCGCTGGTTTAAGGCACCAGTCTCTTCGGGGGCGTGGGTTCGAATCCCACCGCTGCCAGTTTAATCAAATTGTTTTTGTATTGAGAAGCAGGAATTGTTCATTTTTAGATATGAATGCAAGGGAAATTTTACCCTTTGCGATGCTTCCGAAATTGCGACTAGGTAGCGTGGCCGAGCGGTCTAAGGCGCTGGTTTAAGGCACCAGTCTCTTCGGAGGCGTGGGTTCGAATCCCACCGCTGCCACAATCTGTTTTCTAAATCTACGTATTAATACTGCTTTTAGGTTTGCATATCTGTAACGACCATCACTAGAAGCCTTAATTTTTCAAATATCACAACTGAATCTCAACATTTCTGATAATACTGGCTTTGAACCACTCTTTTTCGGCGCTAAATTAAAATCATTATCAAATTTAACGTTTACATGGTTCCAAGAAAATCTTAATCTTCAACAAATTCGATCTCCGTGGCTTTTTTTCACCTTCTGACTTATCCGTACTTTTTGAATCTTCTCGAATGGGTTACGGCAATATCCTCGAAGCCATAATAGAAGAAACATAAATCAATTATCCTTGGATAGAAATGCAGGTGAAACTTTGAGCGTCACGGTGCTATTTAAGCTGCCTAAGGCGCTGGTTTAAGGCACCAGTCTCTTCGGATCTATTTTCTAAAACCATGTATTAATCGAATAGTATGCATTTCTGTAACGACCATCAGCAGAAGCCTTAATTTTTCGAACTTCACAACTGAATCTCAACATTTCTGACAGTACTGGCTTTGAGCCATTTTCGGCGCTAAATTAAAACCATTACCAAATTTAACGTTCATACAGTTCGAAGAAACTCTTTATGTTGAACAAATTCTATCTCCATGACTGTTTTTCACATTCTGGCTTAACCCAACTTTTTGAATCATCTCGAATGCGTTAAGGCATCAAACCATTGAAAAGGAAACATAAATCGATTATTTTTTATTAGGAATACAGGAGAAACTTTGCGCGTCGCATTGCTATTTAAACTGTAATATGGTAGCGAGGCCGAGCGGTCTAAGGCGCTGGTTTAAGGCACCAGTCTCTTCGGAGACGTGGGTCCAAAACTGTGCATTAATAGAAAAGTGACACTATTTTTACTTATACATTTTTGTAACAACCATCACCAGAAGCCTTAATTTTTTAAACACCACAACGCAATCTCAATAGTTGAACCAATTTTATCTCCATGACTGTTTTTTACCTTCTGACTTAGCCCAACTTTTTGAATCGTCTCGAATGGGTTAAGGCACCAGTCTCCTCGAACCCCTAAAAAAGGATACATGAATCTATGATTTTTGGATAGAAATGCAGGAGAAACTTGGCGCGTCGCGATGCTATTTCAGGTGCAATATGGTAGCGTGGCCGAGCGGTCTAAGGCGCTGGTTTAAGGCACCAGTCTCTTCGGAGGCGTGGGTTCGAATCCCACCGCTGCCACATTATAATTTTTCCACACCTCCAACGTAAAGGAAATTGTCGTCATCTAGATAGAATTTGTTACAGTGTGATAAGTGAAGGTGGTTGGACGTGGATTATTGAATTCTGCTGCTGCCAATTACAATTAGTTTTTATCCATTGATATCGATCAATTAATCAAATTAAATCATGATGGATTAGTGATGGTAATTAATATGCGGAATTGCTATAATTGTTCGATATAATTGATGAGAAAGAGCTTACAATTATTATGACCAGTCCCCCGTACAAATTTCATAGCCAATATTGAGATTTACTATAGATATTTGATAGTTGATTATAATATAGTGCGATAAGGATAGATATAGTGTTTGTTGGAATTTGTAGTTGAAATACACTAAGTGCCAATTGAGGAATTCATTCGATTTGCAATATCCGCATTTAACCGGATATTGCTTGCAAATCTCAATTTGATGTTATGGTTGTGTGTAGTGTGTGCAAGGAATTTTGCATTTAAAACTGTGTATATTAACGTAATTGAGTTGTAAATAGATTTCAACAATATTTGAAGGGAAGATACAAAAACAAGAAAAAAATATTCTAAATTTTTATGAAATACAAAGTTTTCCTGTATTATTTTATTATAATTTTTTTTTTGAGAAAAAATCCATCCAACATTCAATTTATCACGTACACGAGAGATTGCTTGTTTGTATTAAACTTTTTTAGGATTTTTCTGAATATAACTAATGAATTGTTTTTGCATGCTTTGAATGGAATTTGCACTTTAATAAAATCAACAAAATTCAGAGTTGTCTTGTCAACGATTCGTATACATAAATTGAAAAGAGATACAACCAATAATTAACGTCGTTCCTTTTAATTAACATACCTCTAATTAGGGGATGTTTTTTTACACATATTCTAGATACTACTTTCACGTATTTATGTCAGTATTTTTCCGAGTTTGATTGTTGATTCGGATAATGGTTGGAATGATTAAAAAATACGTTGAAATAAACAACTCCATTAATATGAAGCTGATTGTGAGAGAATACAATAAGACTTGATGAATGTTCATTTCTATCATTCTCTAATTTTTATTTGTTTTCGTTAATAAGAATTGTCATCAAATGTAATGGTAGGCGACAATTTTATTAAGTCAAGAATTGATTCGAACATCATAAGAATATTTGTTACAAGCGTCCTTTGTATTATTAATGGATTCATATACAGTGGTGGCAATCGAAATAGGCTTTGTTTATCGATCTTATGTAGAGCCAACATAACGAACAGTTACTGTTCAATGTTTTGTTGCTTCCTTGAAATCGGCATGTGCCTCTCTACTTATGTGGCTAATTGTTTGACTGACTCTATAAAAGCCTATCTTGTTTCAGTAGAGATAGATATTTCTGAAAATATTGGTTCCTTCACAACCCTCGAACGTTGTGCTTCTATTGTGGACGTACATTTCAGACAGTTATAAGGGTGAGAAAAATAATTGCATCATTTTTTCTAGCGTTGTTCGTTGTTTTGGGCAACACTTTATAAACTTCACGATTTAGTTTCGTGTGATTGGAATCGATTTAATGTCGCGTCGTTTTTATTAATTTATCCAAATCCGGATCGTTGAGGCAAAATAAATAGTTTATAGTTGAGATGCATAAAGTAAATCAAGATAATGGATGGGAGAATATGACAATTCTAATAAGTTCAGAGGATATGATAATACGAATTGTTTTCCAACGAAATCCCTTTTGTTATTTCAGATTTACTAGCATGTATTATATAGTTTCACGTCAGTTTCCTGTTAGAAAGTCAAAAAGGAACTGTATTTTTCATCTTATTCATGTTACGCCTGGAGATATATGAAATGCTAAACCATTTATATGGTTTCTTAGTTGTCCCTTATCGTTTTTATTTTATTATCAAAACTATAATAAAGTTTCACCCACTTATTCGCTTTTATTTACCTAAAACTTCCTAGGAAATTCGTAATTGGAAATATTCTGTGTACTTTCAATTTTCCGATATTGAAATTTCAAATCGTCTATTTTACATAATTGTACTGTGTGTGATAAAAAGTGTGTTTTGTATACCTAGCATATCGCTGTTTGTTGGTGGTGGTAAATCCACCAAAGTCATCGTATTATCCTGTTGATTCTCGGTTGTTCCACTTGACTCGAACCATATTTGAGAATCAACCAATTTAATATACGATTATTAAAGAAAAGCTCTTACAGTGGATGGATCTCGTGCAAGAAACGATGAGATGTCTTATACTTTTAAAGAGAACGAACATCGTTGATAATGATGGGGGTGGTTAAGTTAAATCTACCAGAAAAGGTTTGTGACATCCTGAAGAGTACAACAGCTTTTTGAACTCTCACACAAATGTTCGACCATTTTGTTTCCAAAAGGGTGGAGGGCCTTTAAAACAGGTGTACGAAACTAATTCGAGACTACCACAGGATTTTAAAGCCATTTTCTCGGTGAAATTGAAAAACAATTAATTTCGTGTAGAATTTAGGTAAACAACGGAAACTCATTATATCGATTTTGTAATAAATAACGTACTAGTAATAGTAGTAGAGGTGGTGGTGGTGCAAAAACTTGGTGTGCATTTAATTGTAAATCGATACAATAAATCACCCCCTTGATAACTCTGTGATCCTCTCATTACATGTCAGTAGGGTTGACGATCAAAAATTCTCTATTAAATGTAGTGACATCTGTTGCTACTTCACCGATCGATTTTGCTGTTAATTTTTAAATAATTCATCCCTTGGCGTAAATCAATCCATTATTTACATAAGTGAAGTCTACATTTTCGAGTGGCTCTATATTAAGGGATATTATGCTAAAATTTCCACTCAATAAAGATGGTGTAAGGGGTTGGAGAGTAAGATGTGAAACTTAAATTGTTGGGGATGTCGAAGTTAGTTATATTTCGAACAAAAACCTGCCTACCGAACCTTATTACGACCCTAAAATGGTAGCCTTTTCGATTCAGTTTTTCAATTTTGTATTGAACGCACAGAAAAACTGTTGTCTCAAGAAAGTTTAATATTGATCGGATGTTGTTTGCGGAAAAATAATGCTTTTTATCGTCAAAGTTTTAAGTAGTTGCGCTAGTTATTTTTTGTGATTAAATGGAAAAAGTTGTACATAAATGATAATTAAGAGATTTCACAGTTTTGCGGTTTATAAACGACGAAACTAGAACGTCTGTTATTTCCTATATTATTTATTTATTTTACTGAAAATTGAGTTATTGAGGAAATAAAATGATGTTGAAAATCAACTACCAACATATAAAGTTTCTCATTTCCTTTTCAACATTTTTCGATTTTCGCTAGAATCGTGGAAAAGAGAAATTATTCGGATTCCTTCTATGATAATTTATAATCTTTTGGCATTGTGGTAGCTGCGTCTTCTCGCCCTCTCACCAAACCAACGAAAAAAAACGATGTACGAGAATTGATGTGGACTCGTTCATGGTAGTGTGGTGGTTGAGCAACACATAGTGCCGGCGACAGATCCATATACATACATTATACTGAGTTTTTTTCCTCGATTTCGGTAGTATTTCTCCTCACTCGTTTATTTTCTGCTTTGAATCCCTATAGGTTACGTTATAACATTTTTTTATTAATTTTTTTCCCACATAAAGCTATCAATAGAGCTAGAAGCTATGCATCATTGCTTGCACAAACTTTATAAAATTTTCTAAAAAAATATTGACTGTCATTTATTAAGTCATTCAATGCAATTCAATTACTATATCGCATGCTACTTACACAAAGAATAGCGTGATTTTTCTTAAATCGCCTTCCAGCCTCATTAGTACTATTTAGTGTGCAGGAAATTACTCCGGCAAACAATAGTAATGAGGGTCGCAGCAGGAAATCTGTGCACCCTTATGGTTTAATTAAGGTTTATACAAAGGTATTTAATTCTTTATGATGTTCCGCCAAAGGCAATCGAAAATTCCATAGTTACCCGATTAGGTCACATAGCAAATTTGCTATAGGAATAATTTGTTCAACAACAATGCGAAAATGTTATTTTTCTACATCGCGGTGGATTTTTTCTCAAATCGTTAGCAGGAAGTTACACCTGCACACAAAACTAATAACGGGGCGCAGCATGAAATCCGCGTGCTTTTACGGCTTAATTGTTAATTGTTTTTTTTTTTAATTTATTTAAGAAAATTCGATTCGTATTCCCATTTCCTAAATTTTCTTCAACAATCACTACAATTCGAATTAGAACGAAAGCTGTTATTTGTTCTATAAAGGAAAATTGATTACTATTTGAAATAGCACAAGCAGTCTGGGTTGGTTTATATAGAAATTGTATTAACGGCATATGATATATATATTTTCGCCAAATACTAGAGCTACTTCTACTTGTGGGGGTGGATTTAATGTTCACCATCTCTGCTATTACACCAACGCGCCACCACCACCACCAACCACCACCACCAACCACCTTTTATATTATGAAAGCAGTCTCTTCCTAGCTGCGTTACTGTACAGACGCGACATACAAATTCCGGTTTCCGGTACGATCTATTCACAAACCCAAAAACCCACAAACAATCGAATTCTAACGTGTTTGATTTATTTCTAAATCAAGACAAGAATTGTTTAAATTCCAGGGTGCATAAGTGTTAATTGTTTGATTTTGAGGTAATGTAATCTCGGGAATTCTAACAAGTGATTGTGGTGGAGGTTGTTGTTTGTAACTAAAACAACTCTAGAATAAAAAAAAAATAGAAACACTAAAAAGTCCAATTTAATGTGCCAGTTGTTCTGGCAGATTCGTAATTGGGTCTGGGTACATTTCCTTGACAAATTGTTATTTGTTATACCATCTCCCTTTCTCATCTTTGCCTCGTTTTTTCGCTTGTATTTTCTTATCAAACATATACCCACCTGTACCTATCTGTGGATTGTAGCATTTTCAACAATTCAAATTACATGACAGCTTTTGTACTACATAAATTGAGCGTGTTTGTAAAACAGCTCTCTCTCTCTCTCTGTCTTTCTCGTCTTCTTTCAAATGATAATTATTTAATGTTGCATAACAGTCAAGATTAATGTCTAGAACGAGGGTGATAATGTTGACGTTATCTTAAATTCTACCTCAGTCTATTCTATAGACAGATCATTTATTCTGTACACGTTAAGATCCGGCCTTTATGTTTTTGTACACGACAAGCATTCTAATCAATGTATGGAAAATTAGTTATAAAATGATCCAAGTGGAAATTTTTAAATCGCTCCCACAATTAATGTTAAATTAACCTGTGTTTCTTTGTATAAAAGTTTGTCGTTTTGTCGTTCACAACAGAATTAAGTATTAAGCGAACCGTAGTTGATGATGTTCTTATATTGCTTGTGAATCGCATCGAAGAATCTCACACGGAAGCTTTCAAAGCTTCTGATTGATATTTTTCATGAGGCAAAGTTGGAATGTTAATAATTCTCCAAGATGCCACTTAAATCCGGATATAGTCGTGCGTTAGTGAAATATATGAAGAATTTGCATCTTACACTATTAAAATAGCATTTAATAGAATCTCTAGTCTGCCGAGAGTTGCATATGAAATTTTCAATTGAAAATTGCTACTGTACTATAAAAATAATTCGTGTTTGTTTGGCTTCAATACGTCCAATATTATTCGATGGCTGTTGGAATTGAATAGATCTTGTCTAATTTAGTCCCGATTACACTACCATTGTTATTAGAAACACTTGGAATTCTCATTTTGGCGAATGTCACGAATGAATGTCGTTTTCACAAGCATTTTCGTAAACGCTACAGACAAGATAGATCGAAATAGATAAAGATAGATAGATGGAATAATGCGACTGAGATTACTTTAGAAGCTTAAATATTTGATTTTACCCTAGTCGCCGATATTGCTAACGTTCGTCAACAACCGTTTTTTTTTGACCAGAAAATTGACAATTTATTATTATATTGTATAATATCAAGAATGTTGTCTGAATATTTTATACAACAATAAGCTTGAAGCTTTATAGTAATAAACTATCTTATTACTTTTCTGAACATTCTTAAACTATGTTGGTTGTTTCGTAAAAGTTACTAGAAGTAGAAATTATGTTGGAAATGCGACGTAATATTCCGAATGTGGAAAATTGAGTGGAAAATCAACAAATGAAAACGTCCGGCGTTCATTTATTAATTTAATAAAACTATAATCTCGCTTGATTTATTTGTCTTCTCGGCTTTTAATCGTGTCAAGTGCCAAGAGGTTCAACTCGTTCAATTAGTTCCACCCCCCAAGTCGGTTTCCCATTTTTGTTGTTGTTGTTGTTGTAATCTCCAACCTCCACCACAATTGCGGTTATTAAATTTGACTTATGCACTCTTTAGATATGTTGTTTAGATTTAAAACAAAATCCTAGTTTGTTAAATGATTGTGTGATGCAACTACTCACGTGGAACTCACTCATCATGTTCGATATTGTGTTCGTGTTCTTTTTATTCCTGATCGGTGTTACTTGTCTTGTATATTATCTACCAGGAAGGCGGTCAGATCAAGACGACCATCATCGACCGTTACAATGTTATGTTACTGTAACATCGGCTGATGTACAACGATCACCGGTTGATCACGTTTAAAATAAAGACGAACGAGGAGAACGGCAAAGAATGGAGAATGATCAACAACTTGTTGGTATTTATCTTTTAATATTTGTTGCATGCTTTTTAAATATTCTATTATACAATTTTATTGATCTTTTAGAAAGCTGTTCGATGTGTCCAGTTTTTTTTTTTGATTGTTTATCTTTGACATTGATTTGTTTACTGATAAAGCCGGAACTGTTGAGGCTAATTTCCCTTCCAGTTTTCGTATAGCTTCTCGGCTTACTGGATTATTCAAATTGAAGGCATTAGGGTAATTGACGAGGGAGCTGTGTTCAGAATTGAACAAGAACGTAATTTTTTACCGAATTTCTAAGAATTTTTGTTTATTGCGACAGACACATAGAGAAAGCCTTCGGAAGAGGAAAGACTCACAGGCCGCTAAATCTAAACTGCATCGTGGATGTCTTTGCATAAATTTATCGGTTTTTGATTTTTTAAAAGATTATTCGCTCGTTATCAGTTGTAGGAAAAAAAAATCATTTTTCCTACCTTATTGGTTCTTAACTTAGAAACAGCGCAATTCTGCGTCTTTATTTTTTTTGACAAAGATTAATGTCAAAAATTTTGATAATTTCCTATCATTTATTGGAGACATTACTGTTCGTTAAATAGAAGTTTGCGGACCTAGGGCAGATTTCCTATAACGTTTAAATTTGGCATTCCGATCAACGAATGATGGAGAAGAATCTAGAAATTGTGTTAAAAATTTCCCCCAACATTGTTGTTAATTTAAACTTTTAAACTCGGAGAAAATTCCACAATCACTCATAGCACGTAGCAGAGAGTTGGCAAAATGTATTTCTGCTGTCCTCACATTAGCTGGTGCGTTTACGCAATTTCAAATGCAAATTGCGTATCAATACTGAATGGTTTTGATTTCCCTCTCTTTCGCCTATTTGAATACGTTTTTTTTTTGTGAACAATCTAAATAAGAAATTTGCTTGTTTGTAACTCCAAACTTTATAGACGACCCTTAAAATTTTTATCTTTTCGATCACAAGGAATCTGTCAAATTGTTGTGCAATTTTAGTTATTTTGAATAACAAACACGGGCGCGAAATGTTAGAATTTAATGAAAATTGATGATAACTCGCATCTGTCCCAAAACGGCCCCAAAATGATTAATTGTCGACAAAACTTCTACAAATCACCGAATGTATTTTTGTCGTAGTTCATTTCATGTTTATGTTGCTGTAGGCTATTTCTACAGTCGGGTATTGATGTATTATCCAATTAAAATTGAGTCTTATTTTGGTGTTTCAGTAATGCGACAATGATGGAAATGTATTCCCAATTTGTTCATCATGTAGCTTTCAGGAAAGCTATGTCCTTTTAGCTTTGTTAATAATGCAGATTATTTTAGAGGAGATGGTAGAAATACATTTCTTAATCTTCAAATATTTGTTTGATGTGAATTAAACTTTGCAAAGTTTCTAATGTAATTAGAACTTTATCCGTGTTTGATTTGATTAAAGTATGAATCGATATATCAGTTGTTTTTTTTTGTTCTTGTATTACAGAATGTCGCACAGGCCTAAATACTACACTGAAACCGAACATTATGGTGGATATCTCACCAATCTCCATGTCCCACAACCACCAGCACCACCATTACCGCCTCCAAGTTTGGCCGATCTCTTGACAGCACGTCCCACCGGACTCACCGAGCCTGAATGCTGGGCTATACTCTGTCAATCCGTACAAGCACTACAAGATCTCTTCTTGTCTGGTAAGTTTTTTAATTTAAAGTTCAATCTCTCGATATGCAACCGATCCATAAAATCCAATAACAACAATAAATCAGTTATTAGATTTGGAAAGTTTCAGCGCCTTATTGTTTAATTGAATTTTAGAACTTGCCTGAGTAGTTTCACACAATTCAAAAACTATAATTAATAGTTAATAAAATTGATTAGGTGTAAGATTGATTAGAGATATCAAATTCAAATTTGTTAATGAATCGGTTTGGAGTTTTGTTTGTTTTGGGGGCGGTTATCGTTTCTAGATCTATTACCCTATTACCCTTTCAGATTACAACTAATAACCGACTGGGAAACAATTTGTTTTGCCACGTACAAACAATAAAAGCTATGGGGAATATCTTGGAAATTCGAACGTACTTTAATTTAACGACCGCCTGTTAAAACGGATGTTGATGGATCACTTTTGGTTAGTTCGCCTAGTTCGTTAGCGTATTTCTATAATTTTTCCATTTGCCGGTGGAACAATAATCCATTATTTAGATTTAAATGGTAAACGAGGAGTTTTAGCAAAAATTTGTCATTGAGAAACAAAATTTCAGCTCATGAATACTTAAATACAACAAATTGATTAGCACAATTACAGAGTTAATTAAGGAAAAGCTAATTTTTTGAACTTGTATCTCTCAGTGGCAGCCCTTAAGTATTCTGGTCTAGCGGCATGAATTTTAGGTACTTTTTGAAGTGCCGTAAAAAAGGCAAACAATATTTTTGGGATGGATTTTTTTATCAGATATTTATTAATATTTCAAGAATACATAATAAAAAAAAAGTGAAAAAAATCGAAAACTCAAAAAGTTATCGGGCGTGCGACTGTGACCACCATTCCAACCCTCCTAGCATTTTGAGAGAAAACAAAAGAACAGATTATTAATCTAGAGTAATTCCGCTATCGTACTAACTAAAAGAGTTGAAAGATAATTGTTTTTAACAAAATGGCAGCTGTTTGAAAAAAAATAATTATTTTTGTACTACTTTTTTTGAGCTTTCCAAATTTTTTAAAATAGTAAGAATTCAAATTTGAGACTGAGGATAGTTAGTACGACAGATAAGTGTATAAAGAAGACCCACGCCAGATTTCAAGTAAATCGATTCAGTAGAACTTGAGAAATCGTGGGTACCATTTTAAAAAAGATAGTTTGGAGAAAAAGGCGTTTGAAGTTCCGCGTTCCGGCCGAGCCGCTTTGGATGCCGGGTCACTAAAACAGCTATATCTCCGAAGATAATTTAAATTTTGAAAAATCCTTTTAAAGATACATTCTTAAAGGATTAAGCTTTGAAAATATGAAAAAAAATCGATTTTTTTCAAATTTCTAGGCCGGAATACCCCCTTATATGGTGCCTTAATTTTCTTAAATCGGATCCACATGTTACTCTCTAATCTCATTTGTTTGTGAACGGATCTGAGTAAAAATTCAGAAATTTTAAGTACTTGAACCAGTAAAAATTCATGTGTAGCTAGTTTTGAAATGACAGTAATTGTTGAAACAAAAAAAAAGTCTTTTTTAAAGGATCCTCACGAAAAATCGGCACCATTTACGTTTCTTTTACAAATTCTTCTATCATTCTGGATTTAAATTCTTTCTGTCTAGGATTTTAGCGTTTATGTCATCGTATATTCTATTAATGCGTCTTCTTTGCCTATTTTTCTACTTTTATGACATTAACTAATCGTTCACGTTCCAGTTTTTTCTTACTATTATTAAATAAGACAAGAATTCCCAAAGGGGTTTTATGCGTCCTTACGAGCTTACAATCAGACAAAAATTGTTTGAAAGCCCATCTGGTCGTTTTTTATTAAATTAAGGTATCGAGATTTGTTTTAATTGTGACTCTGTATCGACTGGGTTTCAGCTTATTGTAACTTTTTTTTTGTTTCTTAATAAGTACGGATTTTGTGTTCATTCACATAATCTATTTAGAAATTCGTTTGAAATGTTAGGCATTCGGTTTTCCTAACAAAACTTAAATCGCTTGTTTTCCAATATTGCAATCATTTATCAGTGGTTTTAACAGTTTCATTGATTTACACTGCAATCGGCTTTAATATAAATCATGTTCTTGTACAACAGTAATTGAACGTCTTTATTTCATCTGTTTTTAGTTCTAAAACTTTACGTTCAATAAACTGAAGTGCGTCATATAAAACTGTTTTCTAAAAGCTTTCATGAAAATCTAATTTTATTAATTATACGCGTGACATTTTAACTGTATGAGAAACCGTTTTTAATATCGGCCCTAGATGAAATAATTTCAAGCTAATTTGACTTGAGTCAAACAAAAATTCTTTTTATTTATGAACAATAAGGTAGTTGTATTACAAACGGTACTGTTATAAATAGCATGGCTTGTATAAGCACAAAAATAGTGGTGTTTGAATTTCAAACAATTATAACAGTAGATGTATTCAACAGAGACATTTTAATTTGCCTATCATCCGAACATACACATCTGGATACAAAAGTATTGTTTCCGAGCGAGTTTCCATAATAAGACGGAGCAATTATCTTATAAATCGCTTAAACATTATGTTTTGTGGGATTAATTAAATATTCAACATCCTACTAATGTGTTCGTGTGTCTATCCTAAATGTTAATTATTAATTAATCATACACCACCCTTTCTAAACAGTATAGAAGAAATCATTATTAAGGAGAAAATGGAATAAATTGCTACAATTCTTTTTGTGCATCATTAAGCAAACAACCAACATATACAATCGTTTTAAGGGCCACACAAAGGTGCCAAAAACACTCAAATACAAGAACGTTGAAGAGAGAGAGAGACATAGAGAGCAAGTAAACTTAAACAGCTTCATTTGTTGTACTTATCAGATACATGACAGTAGATTTCTAAAATACCAGCCTGTGAATGTTTCCATCAGTTTAGAATTATTCAAAGCAACATTATGTCTTATCAAAGTTGACTAGTACAGATGTTACCCAGAACCAAGTTCCCTTAACTCACCCTTATTATTTTTTCTTACACGAATAATTGTTGAACAACAACAACAACAACAACAACGAAAAAATATTACAAAAGCACAGTTGACAACTCATATCGTATCTTAACGAGCTTCTAACATTGATAACAATGGGAGTAAAAAATTGTGATAAACAATCAAATGTGTTACAAGCATCTTTGTTGTGGGTGACAATGAGAAATGTAGAAAATCTCGAAATATTGGCGATGAAAAAACAATATTTAGTTGGTGGAATCGTTCAGGTGTCGTAGATTGATGAGAAAAAAAAAACAGTGTGTGGTATCTCCAGAAATATTATAGGAAATGTCGATTGAATTATCCACGAATCGTACAGTAGAAAGAATTCCGAAAATCGTTCGAATGAGGGGGTAGCTGGTGGAATTGTTTTATACACAAAATCCATTATAATGCATACATATAAATTCATTGAACTATAAATACGGTACGCTAATATAATCGTATTTTACATCTATTTTATAGATATGATTTGATATTAGTTTTTGATTTATTTATTAGCTTTGACATGTTCATATTTATGTGACGAGAATATAAATGAATTTACATTTTGTATGTTTGTTCGTCATTAGGAAATAGTACGTGACCCGAACACTATTGATAATTACCTGTCAGGATTCGTGATCTTATCTGGATAATTCATACTTTCTTAAGGGTGAACCCTGTGGATGACTTGTGTGACTTGTTTGTACAAACGATAGAGACCTAAGAATAAAAAACTGTTGCAATCGTTTTCTATGGTAAACAGCTGTCGCTTCAAATGAACACTTATTGGGAAAAACAGTTTTTTCGATAGAAAATTCAATGTTGGTCCAATTTTTCATTTTTGTCTTTTATTAACTGAATTGGACAAAATTTTTGCCGATTTTAGAAAATCATGCTCTTGTGTGGTAGGAATACTTTTTTTTTTGAAATTTGCTTCGATTCTCCAGAAAAAATGATGTACAAACAGTGCGCTAAAGAAGTTAATACATTTTCCGAAAGATTGAGAAAAATCTTGGAAAAAGGATTAAGATGAAGGGTCTTCAAAGATATGAGCACCTTAGCGTTCAACAGTTACTTGGAGGACTGGGCATGGTCGCATTTTTATGGGAGGATCTAAAGTTTTGTTACCCCTTCGATCATTTGTCAACATGCGGTAGAGTAATGAGAAGCGAGCATTTGCTGTAGAGGCCTACTTTTCCAACAGGAGAAGAACTGGAGTCACATGGCTCCTCAGATCACCTGAAAACGTCGAAGCAGTAAGAATTTTACAATCTCCGCGGCGTTCTATCCGCAAACATGCGTCAGCCCTCGGAATGTCTTCATGTTCTGTGAGTCAATTTCTTCACGACCTTCATCTTCATACGTACAAGTTGGTTGTTGTGCAGGAACTTTCCGAAGGCGACTTTAATTCTCGAAGAAATGCTTGTGAAGCGCTCCTTGAGAATGTCCCTGACAACACGATTGTGTTTTTCAATAATGAAACTCATTTTCACTCGAGACCTCACACTGCGAGGGTTTCGATGGCTTGGTTGCGGGAACACTTCTCAGCGCGCCTCATCTAACAGACAGGCGATTTGGAGTGGCCGCCGCGTCCACGCAATTTGGACCTTTGAGACTTCTTTTATGGTGTTATTTAAAATCCTGAGTGTTAAACAGCCGCCCTCGGAACATTCGAGAAAAAACGGACAACATACCGATCGCTATGTTGGAGAGAGTCATGAGAAACGCACGAATTCGATTCACTCAGTGTATCGACAATGGTCGACATGATTTTCAAGACCCTCTAATCGCAAACTTTTAAGATTTCCTATATTGTGGAAAAAAAATAATCTTGATTAGTTTGTTTTATTGCGTTACGAAATAAGGAAAATATGCTGCCCCACTCTGTATAAATGTAGCCTATAGAATTGAGATAAATCTCCTTTTTCTATGCGTACCCTGAAAGATCTCGTACTCTATAATGAGACTAACAATAAGCTTTAAAATTTTCATTTGGCTTTAATTAGCGAGTCTCTTATTGAAATCAGTAGAAAATAAATGAAGTTGTTGGAATTTATTACTATCGTTGCACCTATTTACTTTGCTTTTATAAATACAAAAAGCATTACATTCAGCATCTTATCTAGATTTTTGCTTTAATATAAAATAAGCGATTCAACTATAATTTTAACACAATAACAGAAAATAGCTGCTATAAAAACTGAAAACCGTATCAACACATAAAACCGTTTGCCACAACTAAAATGTAATAATTCCAGCGAACGTAATCGTTATAAAACATTTTTATCTTTCTGGTACTACCATGTCATGTCACATTGCCCGTCTCATAAAATTACTGGAATGAGAAGACATATCATCTAATAAACTTTCCACGGTTATTACAGTTTTATATAACAAGTATCTTGTAGTCCATCTTGTTGACAACAGTAAAAAGGATCTTTAATAATGCTTCTCAACCATTAGGCACTGTCTCGCATCTTTTTTTTCCCACCTTCTTTCAACTTTATATTGCTGATCATTTACAATAAAAAGAATACCGTCTGTCTAATTCAAGTTGTATTCCAGTAAATCGTTGTACAGTCGTCGCAGTAACTTAAGAGTTTGATCAAAAACTTGGAGATGATAAAAAAAAGAGTTAGTGATGATTTTATGGATTAATTACAGCAATTTCTGCGGCTCTAACGAATTGCTTGCTTTAGCATTTCTATTATTTTATAGTTTTAGTATCAATATCTCAAGTCAGTGCATCAACTGTATCTACGTGTTTGCTTAAGAAAGAAAAAGTTGAGTTCATTTCCCTAGCGACTAGCGATTGCTTAAACTTTCGTCATATTATTAATGCCAACAGCCAAACGACTGACGTGAGGATAAAAGATAGTGTACTGACTTGTTTTTAAAGTTTAAACTCGAGCAAAAATTGTTTCCGCCCGGGATCGAACCGGGGACCTTCCGCGTGTTAGGCGGATGTGATAACCACTACACCACGGAAACTTGTTCTACAAACATTTTGATCCAATTAAAGGGCAATTTAGAATTATTAACTGAATTGAAGCTAATGTTTATCGTTATTGATTATCGACAAAAAAAAACGAAATTTGATAACCCACTGTTGAAGTTTTTATTGAGTCATAAAATACCGTACACGCACAAAAACCGTTCAATATTTCTCAATTTTCCACACTTAATATCCACAGACAAAAAAAATATATACTGTGGGGGATATTGTTTGAAATCTATTTTTATTGGCGTATTCTCTAATTGAAATGTGAGATTTATTATTTCGTAGAAAAACAATGTTTGGCAGCGGTGGGATTCGAACCCACGCCTCCGAAGAGACTGGTGCCTTAAACCAGCGCCTTAGACCGCTCGGCCACGCTACCGTTATGTATTAAATTCCCAACTGTTTTATACAAAATACCGATTCGATTAATTCATTTGGGAAAACTGGGAAAAGTTCCAGGAATTATTTTTAGAAGTCAATTTTATGCGGCCGGTTTTATTGATTAATAACGTTGTCGGATCCTTTACAAAAGTCTCTGCGGCTCTGCTGAAATTCGTTTGAGAATACTGTCAAGGTAATTTGTTTTGCAGTTGTATTTTAAATCAATTGTCGTGAATAATTGAAACAACGGAGAAAACGACAACCTTGGCATTTGATAAATGCCGTTTAATACCATGAGACTCATTAGCAAGTCGAAATAATGGGGGGGAAAAAAATGGTGGACGGTTGGAATAGTAGAGTGAAGGCAAAACAAGAAGTACGACTAATGAAAATCGATTTGTAATTTTCTTTCAATTTTTATTCGTCTTGTTTCTGTTCGTGTTCATCGTCCATTATGCACACAACAGTGGTGTGTGTTTAATTTCCCGTTAGCCTAGTTTTAATAAAACCTAATAAAGATTGTAGATTATCTCTCCCATTTTCAATCAAGCTCTTCAACAATTGAGCATTTTGAATTGAACAAAAACTGTGTTAAGTGTAGCGTGAAAAGTTGTATTTGTACTTTTCTTGTTGTTGTTATTATTATTATTAGTTGTAGTGTGAACGTGACAGCTAAACGTGCACAAAGACAAAATTGTCAAATACACTTGTGTTCTTTTTATGGATCGTAATTTTCACCCCCTCACTTAAATACAGTTGGATGATTGAGTGAACTTTAACATTAGTTCCAGGAAATTTACTTAACACGCTCACTTAATCTGTAGAAATTTCAAAATGGATAGATAAGTCTTTTGAAGAAACTTCGAATGCTACCTGTTTTATTGTGTTAACAATTTACACGGCAAAAACGTATACAGGGATGGCGAGCGAAGTAGGTATGATGAGTGCACAGAGCTTTGAATTTACTAGAAATGTAACAACAATCTATATACAGTCGACTCTCGAAAATTATTCAGTATTAGAAAACCAATTACCTACAATGAATACTGCGAATGAATTTGAAATAAGAATAATATTTTTCTTTTACAAACTTCTCATTTGCTGCTCAAAAATAAACTAGAGCTTCTCTGGGATCGATAACCTATTCATTGATGAATAAAGCCTACATCAAAACTAAATATTAGGAAACCAATTACCTACAATGAATATTATGAATGAACAAAATTTCGAGTTAAAGACTATATTTCAGTTCAAAGACGTAACAATTTATCGTGTAGAATGGTGGAGGCGCCGGGAGAATCGCACTTTCTCATATTTTTTTGAGTAATAAATGAGAAATTTTTAGGAGAAAAAAGAATATCTATAGTATTAAATTCATCTGCAATATTGATTGCAGGTGATTGTTTTCCTCAAATTGACTCATTTTCGAGGCCTTATATGACGTTTTGGCATTTCCAAAACAGCTCAATTGAAGTATAGACATTGTAGTCTAATTTCTTTAGATACTTTTCCATTTCAATTCACAAACAAACGAGATATTTGAGAGGGAACACTTAGCTGGGACACTCTGTATATACAGAAATAAAATACTAATAGATAATAACACATTATGTGACGTACTTATAATCTACGCGATCAAAGTCGCGGGGGTACATCTAGGATAGATATACATTGATCTAATTTAATGTCACAGAAATCAAAATACAAGAAAAAGGTCTTCAAAGTATCAAGAATACTCCTGCGTCATCACTAATTGTCTTGATTGTCTTGATCCTTAACGTTAACTTGGCCGAAAAAACGGTCTTTGAGATATTATCGAAATCGATTCTTTTTCTATTTTCGGCCCTAAATCTCCCAAATATTGTATATTGCTAAAAACGACTGCTTTCATGTTTGCTATCCTTGTTGCGTTTGCCATATCTGTACATTCACAAGAAGCGTTACTTATTGTGTTTCTACTTTTTTCTTTAATTGTGAGAAACCCTGTTTTTGCAACCGTATCTAATTAGATTGTAATTTCAATCTAATTAATTGACACAATAAGTTATTGTGGTTATGCAATATCGAAATTGTTAGCAGTTCAAATAATTGGAAACCCAAATGTTAACCAACAGTTGTTTCATATTTAATTAATTGTTTTCCATTTGATTTTCAATTTAAATTACATTACAATTGGAAAATTTTCATCATTTATCGTATAAATTTATTGAATTTTCTTATAATCTGAATTAATTAATTAATTAATAATTATTTCTAATTTTCATCAGAATTGAGCAATCTTTAATAATTCGACACATTCACAACTTCATTAACAAACACTATTTCGGTTGAGTTTTACAATTAATGGTACGAAAAAAAGGTTCCACCGAGATTTGAACTCGGATCGCTGGATTCAAAGTCCAGAGTGCTAACCATTACACCATGGAACCGTTGTAGAACTAAAAAAATCACATTTCAGATTTTTTTGTTTTTTATTTATAGTTTCATATCAAAAGAAAGATTAATAATTCTGAATGTCAAAGGTCTTTCAAAGTAAACAACAAATATCAAAGGGCAAGTCTCTGTATATAGTTTACGAGCAGCATTAACTTTGTGGAAGACTATCAAATAAAATAAATATTGTTTGATGGTAGAACAACAGAGTAATTCGATCTGTTCTTTTTTGATATTTTTTCCCTACTACACATAGTAGATTGAGTGATGAAGTATATGGGAGTGCTGTCAATTTTGTTAGTGTGTCATCAACTTGATTGTGATACTAATGCAGTCTTAGGCCTGTAAATAGCTTCTATCCGACCTGTCGAAAGTGGAGATCTTGTATGATCGGTCCACAACCCATTAGGAATAGGTCGATCGAATAATTTGCCAAATCTCGACAAGTCTCCGCGCATAGATACTTTTGGAGATATCCACTATTGCAGAGTAATAATTTCACTGATTTATTATTCAATATACCAAGCCAGCCGAATAAAATTGCTTTTAATCAATAGTAAATCGAATCAATTTCCCTAGTTTTAAAATAGAAATACACCAATGGCTTTATTTTTGTTTTATTTTCGGTTTTTTCATAGTCAGCAACATTTAAATTCCAAATAGAATTGTCAATCGATGCACACATACACGCACCTAGTATTTTAGTTTAAAATTTATTTTTATTTACAAATTGATTCGATTTCCAATCGTTGCCTAGGAAAGCTTTTACTTTGCCACTTCTATCGTATAATATCAAATATCGTTGAAAGTATTGAATATTCCTGTTCCAACACCTAACATTAATCTTACAAAATTATAGAACCATTCTAAACTTCATTTGCAGCACGGAGTTTGCACTTAATATTCGAATTTATATGGCTGCTAGTTGACCGGAACATTGACCTTACCTCCACCTCCTTGTTGCGAAACATTAATTTATAGAACATGCAAAAAAATTAATTCCAACCATTGTCTTTCGATAACTTTACAAATTTTTTTTCGTGTTCTTACTACATTTCAAGAGACTCTCACGTTTGGGAAATTGTCGTCTTGGAGGCAAAAGTGGAAAATTAGAGAAAAAGCACGTAATTCTCTCTCTTCTAGACATAGGACAAATTAAAGCTTTATTGAATCAACGCGGCCATAAGTTGCAAAATATAAAGTAATAGCAGTGTTTTAAGGATGTATTGTTCGACTGTATAAATGGCTGAATAGAGAGACGAGACCAGGCAGAAAAAAAACCGTATATTGTCTTGGAAAAGAATTGAATTTTTTTTTTTTTGGTCTACGTATTCATCATAATAACAGTAGAGAGACGGAAACTGTATCAACAGAATTAACTCTTTTATATGGGCATTTTCAATAGTGTATGAAAGATAATCGTGTCACAATTGAATTATAAATCGTCATTTAAACGGTTTGGCACAAGATCAAGTATGAGTACAAAACGAATTAGAGGATTAAAGCATTAGAAAAAAATGTACTTGTTGGGAATCTATTTCAGTGCAGAACAATTTAGAAATACGTTGGAGTGACCTGAAAAATAACATTGACTTGAGGCTAGCTGAAACTCCAAAAGCGGCCAAATTACAGGTATTTCCTCTTCAGATGGTAGAACGGCAAAAGGTGAATTTTGAAAGTGAGAATTTTGTCATGATAATCTCTCTTCTTTCTCCTCTCCTTCAAGATAACCACGCCTTCAAGCGGCTGAAGTTACATGAAACGATCTCTAGATCCAATTATTTCTGGACTGATATGCTACGTTCATTGTTGAATAGTTTTTAATCCTTCGATGGATTAAATTGCATTTCGTTTATCATTAATTGATATCATAAACCGGCGATTTAAATTCAAATATGGCCCTTTTGAATTATTTACGCTTTTTTCCAACTTATTTTGTCTGCATTTGAATAAAATAATCCAGGAAGTTGAATTAACTGAAATAGATGAGACTATTGTTTTCGGCTTCCCATGTCTGAAAACTTGAAATTAGTTGATAAAACCTAATAAATTGAATTCAGGATCAAATTGTTTATTGTTTCAGGAAATTATTGTAAAACTATTATTTGAATGTTTGTGTTTGTTTGCAAAGTTTAAGAGAGTTTGCACACCCACGTAATAGCTAGTTGTTTTTTATTTTTATTTTCTGTTAGCTTCACTTCAAATTTATCACATTTATTCCACCCACACAACAGCCTATTAGGCTAAAAGTAAAGAAATATATATAGGAAGTAATCTAGCGGTGGAATAGCAATTTATTACATACGTTCTCTTCTTCCACACCTAATCTATTTATAGGAAAAGGGCGCTATAATCCTAGTACTGTCAGTTTTGGTACTTAAACTTGATTAATTACAACAACACAGTTCTAATTAATTAATTAATTAATTTATTTATTTATTTATTTATTTATTAAATTTAAAAACCAAATAATTCAAAATAGGTCGCTTTGTTTTATTTGGAATTTAGTGAATTTAGTCCTGAAAATCTCTGCATTATTGTTATCATCTTCCAGATGGAGTATCAAGCGACACGTGCATTCCATTAGTCACACCATCTACCCTCATATTATTATCAAGGGGTAGAGTGAAATTGTATCAAAGTGGTACAACAATGTTTGGATGTGTTGGTCTACCGGCTACTGCTGTACATTTAACAGGCTATCTTGCACCAGAATACAGGCCTAACAAACACTATACGGATACGGAAACAGAAAAGGTAACCATTTATTCTTTTGTTCTTGTGTAAATTATAAAGGTAGCGCAAAAAACGAGGTTCCACCGAGATTTGAACTCGGATCGCTGGATTCAAAGTCCACAGTGCTAACCATTACACCATGGAACCTATGATTCCCCAAAAATAAAATGATCTTATTTGTCGATCTATTAGTTTCGATAAGATTTTTTAATCGAATATTTATAAAAATTCTCTCCAAATACTGGCAGCAATCCAATTAATTGTTTTTTTTTTGCAATTTGGTTGATAAACCGCTTATCAGTATCATTAGAATCTATTCTGGAATTCAAAATTGTTTTAATGTTTTTAAAATTGCAATATTCCTAATCGGTCGACGAAAAAAGTACGCTGAGGTTCCACCGAGATTTGAACTCGGATCGCTGGATTCAAAGTCCAGAGTGCTAACCATTACACCATGGAACCTGTTGATTATTAGGTGAATTAGTACAGTGGCGTGCTTTCACTTTTTATAACGACTAACAAAAATCCGTTTTACATTAATTATTGATAGTACCAAATTGTCTGCTGAATAATTGAGTATTTATATAGACATTGATTTATTGGCAATAATGAATAATGAATGTATTTTTTTTTAATTTCTGTGGAAATTTACATACAATTGTTACAATTAGAGCTTACGTTATTATTAAACAAATTGTATTCAATGTTTAACGAGCCATAAAGACATCCATTGTTATTACCTAAAGCTCTAATCAGCATTATTAAATTGTGCCCTATTTAATTTGTGGTAAAAATAATTTTACGGTCTTTTTGTAGTTCTCTAACCAGTTAAAAGAGCAAGATTCGTTTCAACCGCAGTCTTGAATATTGGTTCTAACCAAATCCGTTAGATTTATTTGTTTATTTATGCATAATAAAAAAAGCAAATACGGTGCAAAGGTTCCACCGAGATTTGAACTCGGATCGCTGGATTCAAAGTCCAGAGTGCTAACCATTACACCATGGAACCTTCTTGTATCATCTGTATGTTGGCCTTTTTGAAAATTTACAAATTGATGCAATAGCAGAAAAGCAAAGAATGATATGGAAATCTGTCTTAGGCTTTAATTGCCTCTTTTTTTCACTTGCTTAAAAGCGAAGAGATGATCTTAAAGGTGAGGAAGACTCTGCGTTAACGAATCTTCTCCAATGAGCTCCAATGACACTGGATAGTGATCGAATCGCTGCCTAATTGATTCAAATTCAATATAATTCAACACAAAATCGCCTTGAAGATCTCACAAAAATAAACATACCTCCATATATTCCTGGGTTACTTGGAGAAAAGGAAGAAAAATAGCTGTCTTCCTCCAAAAATTGAATCAGGATCACTTTGGAGAAAAAAAAAAGAAATATGTAGATACTCAAAGGTTCCACGAAGGTTTGAACTCGGATTGCTGCATCCAGAGTCCAGAGTGGAAGATCTTGGAGATGCCACAATTAGAGAAACATTGCAAGTTTCTTCCGGATCTATTTGGTGGAAAAGCAAGAAAATAATAGTTTCCAAAGGTTCCACCGAGATTTGAACTCGGATCGCTGGATTCAAAGTCCAGAGTGCTGACCATTACACCATGGAACCTTCTCGACTATACCACAATTGTGAAAACCTGATAATCTCCTTCTGAATCTGCTTAGAACAAAAGGAAGCAGGAAATGCTAACCGTCAAGGTTCCACCGAGATTTGAACTCGGATCGCTGGATTCAAAGTCCAGAGTGCTAACCATTACACCATGGAACCTCCTCGAAGATGTCACAATTGTGAAAACCTCATCATCTCCTTCCGAACCTGCTTGGAGCAAAAAGAAGGAAATACTGCTTCTCAAGGTTCCACCGAGATTTGAACTCGGATCGCTGGATTCAAAGTCCAGAGTGCTGACCATTACACCATGGAACCTTCTTGGAGATGTCACAATTAGAGAAGGTATTGTGAACTTCTCCTGGATCTGTTTGGGGAAAAGGAGGAAAATATTGATCCTCAAGGTTCCACCGAGATTTGAACTCGGATCGCTGGATTCAAAGTCCAGAGTGCTAACCATTACACCATGGAACCTCCTCGAAGATGTTACAATTGTGAAAACCTCATGATGTCCTGCCGAACCTGCTTAGAGCAAAAGGAAGGAAATACTGATCCTCAGGTTCCACCGAGATTTGAACTCGGATCGCTGGATTCAAAGTCCAGAGTGCTAACCATTACACCATGGAACCTCTCAATGTCCAAATGTGAAAACCTATATTCCTGGAACCTGCTTAGAGCAAAAGGAAGGAAATACTGATCCTCAGGTTCCACCGAGATTTGAACTCGGATCGCTGGATTCAAAGTCCAGAGTGCTAACCATTACACCATGGAACCTTCTCGACTGTACCAAAACTGTGAAAACCTGATAATCTCCTTGTGAACCTGCTTATAACAAAAGGAAGGAGGAAATGCTGATCCTCAAGGTTCCACCGAGATTTGAACTCGGATCGATGGATTCAAAGTCCAGAGTGCTAACCATTACACCATGGAACCTTATTACTTCAAACAAAATTTATAAACAATTTTTGTTTATAAATTTGATCAAAATTGCATATTTGACCTTTTTTAGTCTTTATCAACACTTACTCTTAACGGTAAACAAAATACACAGCCGCTCTCACAATAATCCTTATATTTACAATTAAAGCAACAATCTGTTACAATTTTGCCATTTATAGCAATACGAAATGAATTTTCAAAACTTTCATAATTGAACTGAAACATCGTAAGTTTTGATGTCGTTATATGAAATGTTATTTCATTGAAAAGTTCAAACTGTAACAAAATACTCATTTTATTTTATAAAGTCATACGAATTCAATCCCATTGCATTTGATCCTCTTACCCTTTCAAGTAATAACTTTTAGATCTTCAAGAGTTTACAAGTGGAATGACATACGAATTTAGAACAAAACAACAGTACGCTACTAATTAAATCGACTCAATTTTGTATATATTTCAAGCAATATTTTATTTACACACAAAAATATAAATCGGATTGATTCCTCATTGGAACTACCAACCGTTGTCTCTCTAAAATAACAATGTAAAGTAATTAAGACAGTTTTGTGTACGAGTGATTTGTTGTTTTGAACACAGATTTATTGGTAGCGTTTATCAGTCCCCACAAATTTTTTGTTCTTTCCGCCGTTCATTATTATTCTGTTGTTTAGCTGGTTGTTGAATTTATTTATTATCAAAAACCAAACGCTAATTACCATAGTTTGGAAGGAAAACTGTATCGTAATAAAATTAATGATGCCTTCTTTTATTATTATCGTTATTATCATTTGTTTATAATAATAATGATGATAATGATAGCGGAAATAGGAAACTTTTGAGTATAAGTCAGTTTGTGCATAATTAATCTTCAAGGAATTTACCAAAAGCTATTATTTATCGCCGATTTTCTTTACTCTGTATTTATGAAATTAATCTGAATTGAAGTAATAATGATTAAGATTTATTATAATCGAAACAATTCGTTACAGATGTGGATCTACGCCTTAGGAGAAACCTTGAAGAGAGCTGTATTACTCCATAACAATAGTAATAATAATACGTTACGTTTAAGTAATGAACTTTATAAAATTCTAAACGATATGACTAAACCGCAAACGACAATGAGAGCTTCATTGATGCATCTACTCGATGTAAGTACCAGTTTTTTTGTTCTCAACACATTTACTATTCCACCGTTCATAGTTAGAAAACACACCCAGTATATCTGTCTGAAAAATTTAAATAAATTTACATTTTGATTTATACCGGAAATTAATTTGGTAAATAGTTGAAAAGGGTCCAACATACAAAATTACAAAATTCTGACTATATATACATGGCAGATTGTGTGATCCTTGCCTAAAATTGTAAATTTCAGCCACTAACAGTTTACCTTTGTTTTTCACACTTGAATCAACAAACGAGTGTATAATATTTTTCCGAGCAGAGTTATTTTTGTCGCTGAAATAGTTGACGTTTAAAAATTGATCTTTCTACTATACTTCGTTATCTTTCTCTCCTTTGAATGTATAAAATTGCGTTAAAAATTAAATAGCCACAATTATGCCTTTTTGTTGGGGGATTTTTTTTTGTAATTATTTCAATGATAAATAGCAGAACACCGAGACAACAACCTTTAACGAATATTTCACATAAAACTGAAACTCTGTTGGAGCTTTTATCGTGTTTAGAAAGCTAACAAGGAAGAGTGGTAACAAGCGCTTTACAGGTAGAAATATTTGATATCCAATAAAAACATGTACCGAGCTTTCAAAAACCAATTAATTAGAGGAAAATCTGCGCCGACTCTTTAATCGTTACGCAAAAAATCATATAACAGTTTCCACATCAACACACCGAAACTCGTGTGTTTGGCAATAATTTGATTGATTCTCTATTTCAAAGTTGTCTACTTTACGAATAATAATTTCAGAATGCATTATTGGACCATCTGAGAAATCTTTCAAACTAATAGACGATATCAAAATCGCTTTATACTCTCCTACCGTCTATAAATAACGTCGTCAACCGTTTAAACACTTTGCACTCGATTCAAAGCGATTCAATCAATTTTAAAGTGTCTTGCTTTATATTAAAGACAACTTTAAAGTGACACGAGAGAAAAGGCACTCGATTCTAAACGGAAAATTAACACGTTACTTTGCTTCTTAGTACGATCAAAATAGATTATAATGAAAGTTGCACTGTATGCAGTTTGTGGAGATGATCTTTTACGGATCAAAGAGTTTTGATACTCAGCAACATGCACACTTATATATTGGGTCGTCTTTGTGAGAAATTGCATATAGAAACTATAAGACGATTTACAAATATCATCAATTATGTATTAGTTCGTTCGTAGTGAATGAAATAGGCAAATATGAACAATAAAGCCGTGGATTTGTTATTGAAACAATTTCATAAAACGGAAGGTTTTTCGTGTCAATAATGAATAGTTTCAGGCATTAAGGGGACTTGTGTTTGAACTACAAAAAAAAACTAAAAGCTTCCTTTATCATATAATAAAGATAACATTAACATTATCAATTTATCTATTTATTTTATTAATGGCAATTGATCAGTAAATAGAATGAAATTGTGATTTGTTGTTTTGAGATCTGTCTGCTTCTGATAGAACTTTATCAATCAAACAACATGATCCTATCAATAAGTTTGATGAAGGCGATAAAAAAACGGCTTCTGTCAAGTGAAATGATTTATTAATTTAATGAAGATCAAGTGGAGCCAAATGGAAATCAAAGTTTCAACAGTTTCCAAAATCCTTCAAAAATTGAGAATTTTATGTTAAAAAATCATTTTTTCTTCACGTATTTGAAGAAAAATGTAACTAAAAGCAGCAGGAATTACAAAATTATAAAAGCCGTTTGAAGAAAAGCTAGTCGTCTCTTAGGTTCCACCAAGATTTGACCTCGAATGGGAGTGCCGACCATTAACACCACGTCACAATTGTAAAAACTTGATAATCTACTTCGGAACCTGCTTAGAACAAAAGGAAAGAGGAAACGCTGATCCTCAAGGTTCCACCGAGATTTGAACTCGGATCGCTGGATTCAAAGTCCAGAGTGCTGACCATTACACCATGGAACCTCCTCGAAGATGCCACAATTGTGAAAACCTGATCATCTCCTTCCGAACCTGCTTGGAGCAAAAGGAGGAAAATATTGATCCTCAAGGTTCCACCGAGATTTGAACTCGGATCGCTGGATTCAAAGTCCAGAGTGCTAACCATTACACCATGGAACCTTCTCGAAGATGCTAGAATTTTAAAAACCTGATAATCTCCTTCAGAACATGCTTAGAACAAAAGGAAGGAGGAAATGCTGATCCTCAAGGTTCCACCGAGATTTGAACTCGGATCGCTGGATTCAAAGTCCAGAGTGCTAACCATTACACCATGGAACCTTCTCGAAGATGCTAGAATTTTAAAAACCTGATAATCTCCTTCAGAACATGCTTAGAACAAAAGGAAGGAGGAAATGCTGATCCTCAAGGTTCCACCGAGATTTGAACTCGGATCGCTGGATTCAAAGTCCAGAGTGCTAACCATTACACCATGTAACCCCCTCGAAGATGCCACAATTGTGAAAACCTAATAATCTCCTTCAGAACCTGCTTAGAGCAAAAGGAAGGAAATGCTGATCCTCAAGGTTCCACCGAGATTTGAACTCGGATCGCTGGATTCAAAGTCCAGAGTGCTAACCATTACACCATGGAACCTCCTCGAAGATGTCACAATTGTGAAAACCTCATGATGTCCTGCCGAACCTGCTTAGAGCAAAAGGAAGGAAATACTGATCCTCAGGTTCCACCGAGATTTGAACTCGGATCGCTGGATTCAAAGTCCAGAGTGCTAACCATTACACCATGGAACCTTCTCGACTGTACCAAAACTGTGAAAACCTGATAATCTCCTTCAGAACCTGCTTAAAACAAAATAAAGGAGGAAATGCTGATTCCTCAAGGTTCCACCGAGATTTGAACTCGGATCGCTGGATTCAAAGTCCAGAGTGCTAACCATTACACCATGGAACCTTCTTATGGGATTTGCAAATTTGCAATTATTTTTTATTATAAAGATTAGACAATTTGACCTTTTATCGAGCCTTTAATTATCTCGAAACAGTAAACATATTAGTGTAATTTCACATTGAATTCATATTATTATAGATTACTTTAGTAAGAGGGGAAAATAAAATCGAATAGGCGAGCAACATCAGGGACGATTAGAAATACAAATGAACTCCTTCCTAATTAAAAATATTTACTATTAAATGCAGCTTCTATAATTCATAAGAGAATATAAACCAAATCGATTTTCCTGCGATTTATTTCAATTCTTGAATTACATTCTTTTGATGACTCCATTTACTTATGATAATCGATTATAAACTCCTTCTTAAATTCAAATTGAAAATTGATTTTGGTAATTGAATACAAACGATTGATACGCTTTCATTCCAGTTTTTTAATTAGATCTGAAAAATTCTTCCTGATTCAAATGCATCCCCTTCTGCCGCATCTCGCCTTATATCCGATTTGTATATCTAAGCCTCTCTGCGTTTACTATGCAAACCAGTATTCGTATTCTTTTACATTTCAGTTTGCTTCAAGTTAAATTGGACGCAATATAGAGTACCTGCGATATTTCATTGTTTTCGGGTCAGCGTGTGATATATGACAACAATCTAATTCCCAAATGGTTTTCCAACTACCATTTCCCTTAAGCGTTCTTGTATAGTTTGTGGGTAGTTAACAAACATTCCACAGCAGATCTCTCCAAACAACCACACTTTACAATAAATTGTTTAATACAAAACCAATATAAAATAAATATATATATTTTTTTATATAAAAGGAAATACGTTGTTGAAAGCGGTTCGTATCCCCATCTGTTGCACTGCTATTATTCTGAATGTCTCTTGTGTTGTGAAAGCCCATTCATTTGTAAATTTTACAATAATTCACAAAAATAACTTTGAATTTGTATTCTGTACATGGCACAATCAACTATTGATTTTATATAATATAAAGCTACGTTGAAAATAAAGGATATCCCATAAATATCAACAAAGTTAGTACATATACGTCTTGAATACTAGATGGAAAATTATAGCTTCAAACAAACAATTTGGTTGGAGAAATTAATGAAAAGGCGCAGCATCTTGGAAACGTTCGCAGACATATTTAAACCGACTTCAACATCTCTGCATTTGATGAGGAGAAATAAATTAAAGACCCCCGAACTCTTCTAAGAATTCATGTACGATCGATAGTTGAGAACAACCGAAAAACACGAGCGAAAAAAAAAACGCATGTAAAGACTACATTAAAAAGATAAAAGTATTTCCATGTTATCCTGGAAACTAGCATTGTTTGGGACATATATTTATAACAAGTCTGTAGCCATTTTTATCTGCAACACATACAACATATATTCGGTGTGACGATAAATTTCAATGTTACGATATTTTGTACATGCCAGCTGATTTTTCAATTTTTTCTGTTGTTATACAGTCTCGGCATGCAGTTCAGGCGCACAAAAGTTTGACAATAAAAATGAGCCAAACGCACATAGACAACTAAATGTGTCAGAAAGAGACAACAGCATCTCGCTCAGAGATGTCCAACTGATTTCTAGGCCAAAAAAATCTTGTATTGAAAGCCACTCACTTTTATTTCTGAAATCAAAACATTATCTCAGAAATAAGCTATAAATGAACGGCTGGCATAGCTTAAAATATTTAATATCTGTTTTAATTGCGCCTGCCTTCCAGCATTCGTAGAATCATAATTGAAGTAGGCTATTTCCTAGGGTAGTATTTTTAAGTGCATCTTATAAAGTCTGTTCATAATCGTAAGGGACATTATAGAGGCGTATCAGTAGCGTACCAGGAGACTCCAAACATTTATTGAAGACCAACAACAAAATTACGAGTCAGATATGGGCGGTGGAATTGAGATAAAGACGAGTAAAGCCAACAGTAGTTTCAGTGGCTACTTTCCCTTCTATTGCATAATCGATAATTGTAATAGAACATTGTGCAATTAGGGAGGGAAGTTGTCAATTGCTCACGAGAGCGGAGTTGAGAGCACGAACAAAATGAGTGCGCTCAACAATCGAGTGGGCAATTGACAATCCGCACGAGTTGCACATACTATTTTTTATTACTAATGCGGAGACATATCAGGGGCAAAACCACAAAAGGAAAATCAAAATTGAAATTTAAAGTAGTACATTGTGCAACTAGTGCGGAAGTTGTCAATTGCGCACGAGAGCGGTGTTGAGTACGCGAGCAAAGTGGCGTTCACCGCTCGAGTGAGCAATTAACAACCCGCACGATTTGCACATACTATTTTTTATTACGGATGCGGGACAAAACCACGGAAAGAAAATCAAAATTGAAATTTAAAAAATTAACTAATATTTGTCAAAACCACAAATGTAACTCCTAAAACAGTTTCCATTGTCACCGTAAACAAAATGCGTGCTGCAAATATTTTTCCGCACGCAAGTCATATATTGCGTGTGCAATCAGCTACTTTCCGTACCGAAAGTTACCACTTTCGCCGCATGAGTAACAAAAACTTTTTTTAAATTATTTTTCTAAAGGAGCTCCAAAAGAAAGTGCCTGGTACTAATACGACATATTAGGAACCGCTGGTCGGATTTCCAATATGCCCTTTCATGTTTCACTGTTCGATCCGCTTTATCACTAGGTTACTCCATATTTCCTGTAGGTTTTATTGTGAAAATAAATGCCACCATCCTATATTTCCAGGTGATTTCTGAATATTGCAAGAAACGCCAACAGAATCGCCCCTTTTCACATATCGTCATGGATTTGCATCAGGAGGCGATGGTGGTTGTTGAGATGCGTTTAGATACACCCTGGGGTCCACCGGCGATGCCTGAATTACGCCCAAGAACCGTTAATAAGTACGTTTTTATTTGTAAAATTTATCACAATTCTTTCTACAATTATTTTGTAGATGCGACACGAACACAACAATACCACGACGTTGGATTAGTTTAACACGAATGAATCAAGACAATACGAACCGGCCGATTAAATTCACAAAAGAAGCTAGTACTAGTATGGAAGATTTATGTTTAAGCAATAATAATAATAATAATCGTAATAATATGAATACACCAGGTCGTATAGTACGACCGAAGTCATTGTGTGTGCCTGATATGATGACACGATATTTAAACGAACCATTACCACCACAACCAACAAAAAAATTCAATACTTTAGATGGTAATCGACGTTTGAAATTACGCAGGAATCCTGTACAACGTGCCGCATCACGTTTATATCGCGCCAATCCTACTGATATCAAAATGAATGATAAACGGTGAATTTAATGCATCAAATGGACAATCTAAATTGAATTTTACAAATTTGTTTTTAGGAATTGTATTGGTCCTGAATTTGTGGTAAGAGCCTCATTACCTAGTAAACAAATCGTAATTCCTGATATAAAAAATTCGAATAATTTCAATAAACGGATCGTGACGGTGATCATGTTGAATGGACAGAAATTGGATGTTTTGTGTAATCCAAATTCAACAACAGCTGGACAATTATTTGAGGTATTATATTTGTTTTTTTTTTGGACGATTTTAATATAAATATCCCCTTTTTTTAGATGATTATACAAAAAGAACATGTAGAAGAGAACTTTATGTTGGGTCTATCGGCTCTAATAGCTGGTGATTTTGTTTTCCTACCATTCGATACACGTATCTGTAAAGCTATACAATCGGACAACAGTCTTGATAACAATTCAAGTTGTTTAACATTATTTATGCGTGTACGATTCTTTCTACCAAATCTGCGTGGTATCCGCAATCAGCAGACAAAACATTTACTTTATTTACAATTACGCCGGTCAATATTAGAACACCAATTACCCTGTTCGTTTACACAATTAGTTGAATTGAATGGTTTAGCATTGCAGGCTGAATTTGGTGATTTTAATGAAAAAGTAATACAAAACCATATTAATTAATTATTGATTAATTTTAATGTTTATTTTTTTTTTCGTAAATAGGAGCATGGTATCGATTATTTTTTAATTGAACATTATATACCTGAAACGATGTCGTGTCGGATTGATGATTTGAATCAATTCCGACAAGAATTGATACGTTCACATTTCAAAAAAATCGGTTTAAGCGAAGAGAAGGCCAAAGAGGATTTCATTATTTTAGCACAGAGTCTTCCACATTATGGTGGTCATTTCTATACGGCCACATGGGTAAGTTGTGGTATTTTTTTTTCGATACGTTTATCAAGATGCGTTAATGCGGACAAAAACGTGGCTGTTGTAATTGAGAATTTCGCAATAGCAATGTAGGAGAGATAATGATGATGGTATAGCGATCAAGAATCGAAAGGACAAAAACTTTATCTAAACATACGGCCAATTATTTAAAGATGATGTGATAAATTAGTTGGTGATGATTTTTATCAGTGATTAGTTGCCATCATCGAGCTTTCGCTTTCATTTTATTGAGAAAATCATTTTTACTATAAAAATTAACAGGATCCAACAATAATTTGTGTAAAAAATTCTTACAGTGAAAGTTGTTTTTTAGCCCGCAATTCAGAGTTGCTTCATTTGTTGTCGACTTGAGGGGGTCCTCTGGTTTGACGTCCTGATTTTTGAGCAATCTTTGGGATTTTTTTGTAAAGACCAATAAAGAGATAGAACTTTGAACTTTTTACCAGTTATTTATACATATTTCAAGAATATACAGTTGAATTTTTAGCTAAAAATATTTAGTAGAATTAAAGTTATAGTGGTCTGAAGACACCCGCCGCAAAAAAATGGACGCCCACTTCCTCCATGATATCAGCTGATAGGCTCATCCGAAAGAAAAAAATCCAGCGGGGCTTTAATCTGTATACTTAAATTCATCGAGTGGACTACGATCAAAAAAAATTTTTGAAAATTGGATGTTTGACAGACTTCGGAACAAAAAAGTTCGAATATCATTTATTTTTGTCAAGTTTTTGAAACAAAAAAAAAAATAGAAATTTTCGAAATTTTGGGATGATAATAGTCCGCTCGATGCGTCTATATGTACTGAGTAGACCCTATAAATTTGAAGTAAATCGGCCAAGCCGTTTTTGAGATATGATCGAGGAAAGTTTGAAAAACATGGTTTTGAGAAAAACGCGTTTAAAATTTCAAGCGCTCCGCTCAACGCTCCGAACACCTGTCCCTTCTAACTGCTGTATCTTTTTAATGGCTTCGAATATCGAAAAATCACTTTACTTCCACATTCTAGACACATTAAGGAAACAATTTATGCAAAAAAAAAAACAAATTCGATTTTTTGAATCTGTTAAACCAGAGGACCCCCTTAAGGCGGTTTCATACTAAAATGTAATACAATATAAAACGGCTTAATGAAAGCAGTTGAAGACTGTCTTGGTATAATAATCAATGTCTTACGCTCCAATCTTTGAAACTGACAACTTTTTAATTTCTTTGTTTTTTTGATCATATTGTGTCTCAGAGAAACTGAGCTTAATGGCTATCAGATGTGGTAAAATTAGTTACCAATTGAAAGATAAAGGTATAATCTACAATACTGAAAAGACACGATTCGATTAAAGTGAACAGTTTTCCATTAATTTCCATTTGAAGTTTCGTGTGTATATATGCAACCCATTATACAAGGAAAGTTCATTTCCTACTGCGAAATTACTAACAGTCTATTGTTCGATTTTTTTTTTTACCGTTCAAGTCTCAATTTCTGTTATTATTTGCCATTAGTTAATCCGAGAACAACTTTTTACTTTACGGACTAAAGTGATCCGAAAGTTTCGCAATTCGGCATATCGTCATCATTATCTCGCTCACTTCTTTTTGTTGGTTCGTGTAATTAACAATTTAATACAAAGATTACGGATCGATTAGGTCAAGCGCCGAGATCATAATGATAATGATAGTGATTTGAGGGGTAAGAAAATGTAATAAGAAACGTTTCCCTCTGCTCAACTTGTATAGAATCGGAATAAGTGCTTTGCTGGTTGCCTATAATTCGCTTCAAAAAATTTGTACTAAACTAGCGGACCCGGCGAACTTCGCCTCGCCCCAATTTTAAGCCTTCAGAGAAACTTTAGAGTGATAATACAACACAAATATTTAAAAAATCAATTTTCAATTTTTTCAATTTTTCGACTTGCGGAGAGATTTTCCAATTTTCCGCATTTCGCATTTTCCGCAATTTTCCATGATTTACACTAAGAACTTTCTATTTTTTCATACAAAAACTCGATCTTCGATTTTTCCAATTTTCCGACTTTTCCGGAGGGATTTTCCAAAATTTACTTCCGTAAAAACCTTCTCCTCGAAAATACGAACTGACAAAAAATTTTACAGAAATCGGCCCTGCCGTTCTCATTTTATGAATTCCTGTACATTTTTACACCATTTTTATACAGGCTGTCCCAGAAGTAATGGCCCACCTTGCAGGGTCTGATAGGAAATTAAATTCTGAATCGAAAAGTCCTTTATCGTTTTTCGATCTGAGGCATAGATAATTTACTATTAATTAAATTCAATAACCAATCAGGTGCGCGTTAATATAGCGGCAGAACGGTAGGCGTGGGTACGATCTCTCGCCCACGCGCTGCCCCGTAGCGTCCGGATAAGTTGAATAAGATTCGTGAAATAGTAAGAAAAAATTTTAAAAAATGACAATTTAATTTTTTTTCCCTGTAAGAACTTTTTCTTATGTTTTCAATCCTTTTCTCTCCGTTATCTTTACAAATTGATTTTTTTTAAGTCAAGGTTATTATTTATGAATTTTTAGACATTTAAAGGGTGTTATTTTTTCCTTCTATGTCACATTGCTATTTTTTTAAAGGATAATTTCCTATCTGACCCTGCAAGGTGGGCCATTACTTGTGGGACATCCTGTATATATAGATTCACCGGCCAACGCACGGAGTATAGATATAGGAGTACGAACGGTATAGGCTTTTTCACGATATTTATGTACATAAAAATGAACCCAGAGAATAGTACATTTTTCTGTCACTCGCGGCGCTAAGATCAGTAGCGTACTGATAGTGGTCGCGATAGTGGTGGTTATAGTGGTCGCCTGGACTTAGTAAATTTCGACTTATAAGCCAAATTACTTTATGGTTGAGGTGCACAAAGAAAATTTTCTGCCGTAATTTCTATGAATAGCAATTTTGTCCGCATCTGGTATGAGTTGTAAATTATCCGTTGCTATTCATGTAAATTACGGTAGAAAATTTTCTTTGTGCACCCCAACCATATGGCTTATAAGTCGAAATTTACTAAGTCCAGGCGATCACTATATCGTCCTTAACGAGAATAACGAGTACTCTGCCGATCGTAGCGCGCTCTGCCGGCAAAAGTTTTGTCCCTAAATTCGTGCCATAATTTTAACATTACGTTCGGACTCCTATATCTATACTCCGTGGACCAACGGGTTACTAGATTTGACAAATGTCTCGTTAAACAAAGTACGTAGTCCCAGGATTGCAAGCGAAAATATGGACACAAATAAATCCCTAGAAATATCACTATATTCAAAGGTACCAACTTAAATCTAGAAACCCTTTGGTCGATGAATTTAATATGTATAAGCTGCGATTTTAATTTTACTAACACTTGAATCAAATTACAGATCCTGAAAGACAATAATCAAAAAGACGTCTGGTTGTATATCAGTTCAAAGGGGATCAATCTATACGAACGCGATCGCGCCAATTTATATGGACCACAACTATACGAGATCTTCGAATGGCGTACAATACAGACACTATGTTATAGTAAACATTATTTATGTATTTTGCCACATCTAAAGACAACATCGTCAAAATTAAAAAAGTACAAACTGAAAATGGACCATAAAAAGTAAATCTCCTTTTCTATTCGAAAATATTATTCAAATTAATTTTGTGTTTTTGGTTTTAGAAGTTATTTTACATTCCGTTTAGCTTCATTACATCATCAATTCTTTCTACGGCTACGTACCGAATACACTTCATTACAGAATCTATCAAATCAATTCGGTATACCATTAAAAGATATGAAAAACGAAACGAATACATTACATAAATTGGAAAATTTCAATGGGAATCATCACAGAAATGATGATGATTTAGATCGTGGTGCAATTAATGCAGAAACTGAATTTAAAATCGACTTTTGTACACCAACGAAACCATCATCAAATGATAACAATAATAGATGTCGACGGGTCAAAAGTATACAAGATTTCACCATAATTAATCAAGAAGAAAATGAGAATTTCGTTAATTATCAAAAATTTAATAATAATATTAATGAAGGCGCTACTAGTTTAATAATTGATAGTTGTTATCTCGCCGGTTTAAATCCGCATTATAATAACAATAACACAGATAAGAGGAGTGGTGTCAAGATGGGTACGCGGATGTTCAAGAATCGTGTCTCTCGATCGATGGAAACAATGAATCTGCTCAATAATAATAATAATATTAATAATAATTTAGATGATATGTCGTTACAATCGGTATCGATTAATTACAGTTCAACTTCACCACTTTCCGGTAATGATGAGCCGTTATCAGTACAACAACAGGCTTTTATTATCGATGCAAAAACAATGACAAATCAAGAATTTCTACCAGATCTCCATGAGACGATCAATCAAACATTAATCGATAAATTCGATAATCTCTCATATACTGAAGAATATCAAATGATTAAAGTTACTCTAGAACGTAAGAATTATTTAGAAAGTTTAGGTTTACAAATTGTTGAAGGTAGTGATGGTAATGTTTATGTACAGAATGTTATTAAGAATAGTTTATCCGATTTAACTGGTAATATATTAAATGGTGATCAAATAATTGCCGTAAACGGTGAGAATCTATTGAATAGAAAATATTTAGATTGTTTGGAATTATTGAAAAGTATCAAAACGAACAATATCGAATTTATACTATCGAGAATTGTAACGAAACGTAAATTATCGAATACTAATAATGATGACAATATCGAGAAACATTTAACTGAAAATTGTCAAGATTTCTCCAATTTAAATAAATACGGTACCAATGAAATTGTACCGTATCTGAAACATATCCGTTATGAGATCGAATCGGATATGCAGAATTTAATGTTGAGGCAGTACATGCCCGGTACTGTTGTTACAACTCTAAATCGTACCCTATCGAAATCTTGTACACAAATTAATGAAAATCGTTCACAACAACAGCAACAACAACGTTGTAGAATCATCGATATGATACCGAAAACGAATTATTATTCATTGGATCGTAAAAGTACTATACCACCTATAGCACTACCTCGCAGTTTGGGTTTGAGTAGGAAATATCGGGGGCCTGTACGGTATCCGGTGACGCCAGTTAAGTATGATGGTGGAACAGCAGCAGCAGCAGCAGCAACAACAACCACAACAACGTCAGATGATGAACAAGTTTTTATCTAATTCTTTAGTTTAATAATAAATTAAGGCTGAATTATGGTGGCGATTCTTGTTAATTATACAGGAAATTTTGATGTTTATATTTAACTTATTATCGTATTAAATAGAGGCTGTTGTATAGATTATCCACATAACAGTACAGGGTGTCTGGCTTAAGTGTGATTAGAGTTCAAACATCGTTTTACAGCCAACCAAATATTAGGCTTTGATCTGGCTTTGACTTAATTTACAGACTAGAACGGCAAAAAGTGCTAACTTTCCGCCTGCAATTTCGTAGGGAAAGTTGTTGTTTGAACACGCTCTGTAATAATTATGATTGCATGCGGAAAGTAATATTTGCGTGTGGAATATTGTTTGCTGCATATATTTTGTTTATGGTGACGATGGAAAACGTTCTAGGAGTGACATTTGTGGTTTTGACGAAATTACGTAGCGTAAATTTAAATTTTGATTTTCTTTCTGCGGGTTTGCTCTTAATATATCGCCCCATTGGTAATAAAAAGTAGTATGTGCACCTCGAGCGGTGAGCGCACTCACTTTGCTCGTGCGCTTAACTCCGCTCTCATGTGCATTTGACAACTTTCCGCACTAGTTGCACAATGTATGTTTTTAGTAACATTTTTATGATGCTGCTTTTTATATAGCATGCGATTTACTATTAATCGCAACAATTTGTTTGCATTGCATGCAATATTTTGTTGATTCGACAATTTCTAAGCCTTTTTGAAGTGAAACTCCTTTAGGCGCGCTTGGGTGTAAATATTTTTCAATGTATTTTCCCTATGTAACGAAAACGCGAGACTCTCAGCTGAGAGGGACGATGGGGGCGTTGCCAATAGCGTCGCTTATACTCTGTCAGTTCTGCCAACCATGTAAACACTAGGGTCTAGAGTTGGTGTCATTGGTCGATTTATAGCGCCCTCTGGAACGAAACTAAAATTTCAAGGCTTACCGCGATTTATAATTTTTATATTTATAATATTAATTGATGGCGTTAAATTGAGATAAGCGGAATGCCGAAATATACAACTGCAAAACAAAAAAGAACTTCATCTCTAACCTAAGGAATTTCACTTCTAACGCGCGGCATTCCATGCACTTTCATTTTTTTTACTATGCAAATAAAAGGCGTCCGATGTAAATTGAAACACGAACTACTTTTTTGATATTGTGTCATGTTTTGACTTGGCGTGTAATTTTTATTGTGTTTTGCTGCATTTTTCTACGAAATCTTTAATTTAAGGACACACACTAAGAACTGCTTTCCTTACTGTATGATCTCTTTTATACTGTGCTTTTTTCGTTTGCTAATGGATTGTTTCTTTTCTAGTTGTGCAGCATTTTGATCATTTCTATATTACTTTTTTACAGCCTATAACATTTTTTACTGTACAACGTTTTGTTTTTTTGAAGTGAAACTTCTTTAGGCGCTCTAGGGTAGTAAATCTGTTCGGAAGCGTAACGAAAATGCGCGACTCCGTGAGGGGAAACCCTTCCCCTCTAATAGTCACCTGAGAGGGGAGAGTGGGGGCGTTGCCATAGCGTCGCTTCTACTCTCTCTCTCTGTCAGTTCTGCCAACTGTGTAAAATAAACACTAGGGTCTAAAATTGGTATCATTGATCGATGTACAGCGCCCTCTGGAACGAAACTAAAATTTCCTGACTTACCGCGATTTATGATTTTTGTATTTATAAATTAATTAATGGCGTTAAATTATATCTCAATATTGTTTTGAGATAAGTGAAATGCAGAAAAAGACAACTACAGAAAAAAATCAAGCCTTCAGGCAAGGAGAGAAAGAAAATAAACCAATAAAAAAATGAACTTCATCTTTAACCTAAGAAGTTTCACTTTTAACGCGCGGTGTTCCACGCACTTCAGTTTTTTACTATAAAGACCTCTTTTTATTTATTGGACAGATTTTTACTGTACGTTTTTTCCTTTTACTGTGCAATACTCATTAACTTGTTATTTTTTTTACTGAACAATTTCATTGGCACACATTATAATTAAACTACCCAGATTGAAGCCAAATATACAGGATGTCTATCGTTGAAATGCGACCGCTTTAAGCAAACAGCCTGTACATAGTATAAATGTGTGTATTTGTGGTGTTCTTTCGAAGAAGACACAGTGTGATATTAGATTTTTTATTTGGTTCTCTGATTTTTTTTGTAAAAAGAACAAAAAACGTAACATCAATTCGACCAATATTGAGAAATACTTGTGAAACATTAGAGCTTCCGTAGTCAAAAAGTCAAAAAAGTGCCGATTTCGACTTTATTCATTTTGCAAAAAAAAAAACAAATTTATATATAAAAACGAGTGATCGTAATTATTGTACATATAAATGTGATGCGATAATAATAGTATTAATGATTTTAAATTTGAAAAAGAATAGTGCCCATTTTTAAGTATGCTAATTCTAAAATTTGATGTGTTCGTTAGGTGTGCTGAAATATTCGTATTAATTTTGATTTTTCAAATTTTTAGTTGAAAACGATTTCTCCATATTTATTTCTCGCTTATTATTGTTAACAATCTCAAAATGAAGGGTAACCCAAGTTTAGCAAACGTAGTGTAGATGTCGGCGGCGTATTGTAAAATCCGTCATCTAGAAAACTGCATAAGTCTTGTCGTTTTAACTTTCGTCGTTATAGCTCCTGACTGTTGTTTTTGCCTTCTTCGGCTGTCCGACTGTTTAGCTCAGGTTAGGTCTTTGTCAAGTCAGGCCGTTGGTTGTAAAATATCTGAACATTTCAGGCAATAAAAGCCTTCAAAATATTCACCGTTTTACGATCTGCCTAGTCATTTTCTAGATGACGGATTTTACGCCGACGGCATAGACACAAAGACATACTAATTTATTTACTAATTTACTTATTGAATTCAAGTAAGAATTGTATAGTGAGGCCAATGTACTGTGGTGCCTAATTTTTTAAATAAATTATATCTTATTGTAACAACAACAATAACAACAAAAATAGATAGTAATTAATGTAAAGATTATGTACTGACCATTGTAGAATAAAAATTATATCATACAGAATTTTATTGTTTATTGTTTGTTGGTTTGTTGTTTCTTTTTTTGTTTAAGCGAAATTTTCCACTACGTTGCCTGAAATAGAAAAAGACTAGTGGGTGCGACGAAGAGGCAAAATCGAATTCCGGGTTTCCAGAATGAATCCGGTCGATACAACGGCGCCGTCAGGATTACGTTACTCCTATATACAACGATTTAGTAGTTATTCTATCTTATTTACTATTTATCCTAAATTTTGATACTTTATATACAAATATATGGAAAATTCTACGATTCTATCGTTATTAGATTTGTGACGATCCCTTTTTTGTTATAGTCTTCTAACAATACGGAGAATTTCAAAAGGGATCCGGATATGCTTCAGGCAAAGTTGTGATTTTATTGGAAATTCAGGATTTCGTGACAATTTTACTGGATGTGCAAAAACTTGATATTCTATGTGTGATAAAGTTGTCAATTCGTAATTTATTAAAATTGCATGATTAATAGATAGAAAACCGGATTGGTCGCTGGGAAGAGACCAATTAACTGAAAGACTCTATCGGAGGTAATCACTTGTACACCACGTGGATTTTCTAAGAGAAAATTGGATTCTTTAGAGACTCTTTCTAACGTCATTAGAACAATCCAAAAAAATCGGGTTTGATTGGAGTTTGATTGATATTGCGAGACTAGAGACAAATTCCACAGTAATTGGTAATGCGTCCACGATTTTTAAAAATAATCGCAATCCCACGCTGTTTGCACGCTCAGAGTATTTTGATCAGAATCAAAAATAACGGCGAGCCGGCTCTGACACACGTTCCTATATATCCACGTGTTTCAACATTAAAAGAAAGGAGAAAAGGCGTCAGAAAACTGCAACTAAAACAGAGAAACGCACAAAAACTCAAGAATACCAAATTGACCCGTTGAGTGCCAAAGAACATCATCAGATATGAGAAATAATGAACAGACAAAAAGTGAGTCAGCAGAAGAGGAAACGGGGAACAAATTGGCAATGAAGCAAAGAGAAGCTGCAAAATTGAAACGGATAAGAAAACGGTCAGAAAAAAGAAGAATAAAAAAGAAACTATCGAGAAAAATTTGAGCTATTAGAGTTGGCGTTGCCAAGAGAAAATCGAGCCAAAACAAAAAATAGCAAACTGAACACAAAAAGTTATTCTCTCTATAAAAAGCTCTGACACACGTTCCTTTATTTCCGCATTTTGTAACATTGAAAGAAACAGTAAAGGAGGAAAAAGTAGATAAAAAACAAGGAAAATCCAGATCAGATAACAAAAGGATGGGGTACACGAACGGAGCATCAGATTAAGAATCAGAAGCAAACAAAACAGTATTGCCAACTTAAAAATGCCAAGAAGTGGCGAAACTGACCCTTTGAGTCATCAGATATAACAGAAGATGAGAGAGAGAGAGAGAAAGTGAACCGATAGAAGAGGAAGCGAGGGACCAATTGGCACTGGAACAAGGAGAAACTGCAAAATAATATGAAGCAAAAGTGAAACGGTGAAGAAAACGGTCGGAATAAAAAAAAAGCTCACAGTTCTAAGTAAAATAGGACCTGTCGAAGAAAACATGAATTGTTAGAGAAAATGGAACTGAAGCAAAAAATAACCCACGTAACCCAAAAGCCATCCTGTCTGTATTAAACAAGCCTCAACAGCTTAAGACGTCAAAATAAAAAACAACATTGAAGTGATTGCATAAAAAACGGTTTCACTCTTGCACGGCATTTCAGTACTAATAGCTTTGGCGCGCTCTTCAGTGCAGTAAAAAAACCTTTTAACAGTACAACAAGTTTTTGATTATTAGACGGCTGATTTTAGAGTAATCTGACCCGCTCGACTTTGCAAAATAGTCGGTTGCGTCAAGTCAAGTCCGTGCAACTATAATTGTCTAAATTTACTCGCCCAAAGAATAAAAACGCTCATATTTTGTATGTTTTCTAAGTATAATCGGATTTCGAAATTTAGGTTAGTAAATACAAACACATACTAGTGTTACTATGTTATTTTAAATATTTTGGAAACCAGCCAAAGCCTTGATAATAATTACTGTTATTTTACACAACAATCATTAACAACCTTATCACTATTATTATTTCAATTTCAAAAGAATTACTTTTAAAAACCAACAAAATTAAAGACTTATACGCTCGATTATTACCAAGGAATGTGGCAAGAATTATTGCGAAAATTTTGGCAAACTTCCCCAACACTAATGTCGTCATAATCGCCGCCAAATTATTTACGAACGAAATGCTCGTAAGTACATAGATCTTTATTCTTATAATTTCCTCATACGTGCTATAAACAACACGATTCTATTTCGGTACGGTTGGTGCAATTTTAAGACGGCACTACTCGAAATAAATATGCCGGCAACAACACAACTGTCGTCATTTCAACACAACAACAACACCGCAACTCTTTTACAACAAGTGTTTACCTTCTATGTAATGTGTACGTGTCTACAAAGTTCAATTTTTGAGCCATTGCCAAAAATTTATTTTCACCGAAATTCTTTACAATGAAAAGTAGTGTTGTGATCAGTGGAAAGTGTGAGTGTTTAATCAATTCTAAAGAGTATTTGAATCGGATTATAAACGATTAAATCTCCAACGTTTTGAATGTAATCAATAAATATACACAACGAAAATAGCTCGAATCGTGTGAATTAAACGCTGCAAATCGAGTTTTTTTCCACCGTTTCACGGCTGGAAATTATTAATCAACACGTTTGCAAACTAATAAACAGAGTGACTTGTCTTTTATTTCAATTACGAGTTTATTAATTATTCCATTCCGGTATAACTGCGATAATTCCAACAAAGTTTCAAGCGACCGTTTCTTCTGACCTTATTGTAATCTGTAATCGATAAGAGTTTTGTTGTTCATATAAAATTACAAAAAAAAAAAATTGGACACAATCCAACCGTGGGAGAAGAATATTTTCGATTTTCTCTCAATTTATCAGAATAATTATTTTTAGATTTTTTGGCTGAAGAATGAGTGTTGCCACAACACCTGATTACTACCGAGACATCATCAAATTGCAACTGAAAAAGCCGAAACATTGGAACTGGCAACTGTCAACATCCAAATCATCACCGCACATCCTATTACCGATAATCCAATTATACAATGCCAAAGGTAAATTATTAATTGAAGCCAAAGATGATGGACGAAATCAACGGCGCAGTTGGCACAGTAACGACATCATCAAAGAGACGAATCAAAAATGTCGCAGTCGATCAACTGATAATGTTGTACGATCGAATGAGAAACGTAAACCGCGGATTAATCCGCATATTGATCGTCTACAAAAATCCCGGAGCGATATTCTAGGTAAAATCCACCCCTCCAAATCCAAACACACAAAAAAAAAACATCACTAAACGAGCCACATTCACTCAATTACTAACCGGAATTGGGTTTTAATTAAAATTTAATTGAATCCAGTTGATTTACGTTAATGTCTTCGTTTGGAATAGAATTAACCAATTAGGCGCAAGAGATGAGCGTACCTGGCGCCTCCGCCAATTTTACTTGCAGTAATTCGTTGAAATTCACGGGGGTAATTTGAAATTTTCTTTAGATGTCGGAAATAACCGTTTGCAACGTTCTATACAATCGTCTGGTATTGAATCGGGCTCGAGTAATTCAACAACACAACGAACACCAACAACAATAGACGGATTACAACAGCACAGGAGATCAAGAAGTGACGATTTGTTTCGTAGGAAATTGAAATACAATGAGGCGAGTTTGAAAAGGGCAGAAATCGATGGTTATCGGAATTTTCTAAGCACAACCAACACACAAAACGATACCAATACTAATGATAATGATGGTGAACTAATTGATAAAGTGACTGATTTGGAAAATTTGAGGTAGTTTGAATGATTCACAATGAATCGATTGAAAATCTCGAATTTTAGTCATGGTCGTTACAAGACAAGAACAAGCAGTGCTGGCACGCTAATCATCCCGGAAGAATGTTTTAATAATAATCAGCGGCGTCGGCGGCGTCGTCCACAACAATCACCCTCTAGTACGACCGTCAGGAATCAGCAAATTCCCGAAATAGCCCGCAAGAAGACCACCAGCAATTCTAGGTAATTAATTGGATTTTTGACGATTGCCACTTTAGATTATTTGCATATGAAATTGCCTGATAAATTGCGAGATTTTCCATTTAATGGCGCAAATGTGCTTGATTTATCTTGAAATTAATGCATAGTTTTCGTCGGTATTTTTGCAGTGATGATGGAACAAAATCATCAGAAACACAAGCTCACTCGAATGGTTTGTTCTATTCGCACAGTGACGTATTTCCGTTTGCTAAACTCCAATATTCCGATAATACGAGAACAATAGGGAACAATTCAACAATTGATAAGAACGTTGACGAACGAAAGAAGTCTAGAAAGAAAATCCAACGAATTGTCGGCAATGGTGATGCATCAACATCAATGTCACTAGCAAATGAAAAATACACCGATCTCCAACATAATAAACGAAAGGGCAATTGTGAAAGACGCCGACGAATAAAAGGTGAGTGTACGTTAATAAATTTTGCAAGTTTTATATATTAAGGGTAAACGAGAAAGTTTCGTTCGTCTCTGGAGATTCATCCACAATGTATACAGAAAAGTAGTATAAGTTTGCATAATTCGTAAAGTTGCTAAACACAAACTTTTCGGCTAATATTACTAAGTAATAAATACGAGCTTCAACTGAAATGGAAAGCTGAAAAATTCTCCAAATAATTCATTTGAATCGCTTATCAAAATTTGTCGTTCCCACTCACGATTATCGCGACAATTCACTCACACCTCCATAAATTGCAGCCAACAGATATGTAGATAAATTTAATAATGTCGGATTAAATCGGATCACCAACAGTAGATAATGGCGGCAGAGATTCTGATAAATTACCCGAATTTTTATTCTATTTTAAAACAGGTAGAATTATAGCGAAAAGCGTACTTTTGCTCGGAATGGTGTGCAAAATAAATAAAACATTCCGATTAGTTATGTTACGTATCATCTGTTCGGATGCAGACGTCTAAATGTGGAAATTATGAAGAATAACTGTAATTTAATCTATTAAAGGATGTGCTCTGAAATCTGGCTGTGTAATGAATAAAAATAGTCAGCAAATTGTAATTTAATCGTATTCTCGACTGAATCGTCTCGGTCTCTATCCGGAATTTGAAAATTATTACCAGGGGCGGACTCAAAACGTTGATTACTGCATTATTGTCGGTTTCCGAAAAAATCAAGAGCGCAACGCGATTTTCTCATGACAAAAAATTTCTTAAATCATCTCCAAGAGAGATTTGCCATTTTTGTAGGCTTTAGGCCGCCCTGCGCTGAGCCATTTTAGCGCTCGCCATATAAGAAGGCGTTCGCCACAAAGTGCAAGCGATATAAAGGAAAATACAGACCTTGCATTGCACCTGCTTACTGTGCAGGTCTGTATTTAGTGTGGCATCAATTCTTTTAGACCACTGCGTATCTTTATTGTTTTTGTCTTTGATTTTACCGTAGTGTATTTAGTGTGGCATCTTCTTTTACGCTGCTCTCGATCTTCATTTTTATTGTCTTTCACTTTACCGCGCAACTAGGTGGCTCCTAATTTTCTTCCGGAATTTGAAAATTATTACCAGGAGCGTATTCAAACCATTCCCCAAAACAAAATACATTGGGCGCCTGATTACTGCGTTATTATCGATTTCCAAAAAAAAAGAGTCAAAAGCGCAACGCGACTTTCTCATGACAAAAAAGTTTGTAAATCATCCCCAAGAGAGATTTGCAATTTTTGTAGGCTTCTGGCCGCCCTTCGCACTATTATAACTGTTGTGGCACTTTTTGCCGGCTGCTGAGCCATTTTAGCGCTCGGTTATAGTGGAAGGCGTTTTCTTCAAAGTGTAAGTGATATTTTGGGGGCCCTAAGTTTTATCCTATTAAGAAACTCTATTAAAAGATATAAAAAATGGAAGAAAAAAAGACTTTGCATTGCACCTTTGGCTCCCCCTACTTATTGTGTAGGCCTTTATTTAGTGTGACATCTTCTTTTAGGCTGCTCTCGATCTTCATTGTTATTGTCTTTCACTTTACCGCGCGACTAGGTGGCTCCTTGTTTTCTTCCGGAATTTGAAAATTATTACCAGGAGCGGATTCAAAAGATTCCCAGAAACAAAATACATTGGGCGCCTGATTACTGCGTTATTATCGATTTCCAAAAAAAGAGTCAGAAGCGCAACGCGATTTTCTCATGACAAAAACGTTCTTAAATCATATCCAAGAGAGATTTTCAATTTTTGTAGGTTTCTGACCGGCCTTAGCGCTATTATAACTGCTGTGGCACTTTTTTGCCGGCTGCTGAGCCATTTTAGCGCTCGGTTCTAGTAGAAGGCGTTTTCTACAAAGTGTAAGTGATATTATGGGGGCCCTAAGTTTTATCGTATTAAGAAACTTTACTAAAAGATATAAAAAATGCAAGAAAAAAAGACTTTGCATTGCACCTTTTGCTCCCCGCTGCTTACTGTGCAGCAATGTATTTAGTGTGGCATCAATTATTTTAGACTGCTGCGTATCTTCATTGTTATTGTCTTTCAGTTTACCGCGCGACTAGGTGGCTCCTTATTTTCCTGCGGAAATTGAAAATTATTAACAGGGGCGGACTCAAAAGATTCTCAAAAACAAAATATATCGGGCGCGTGATTTCTGAGTTATTGTCGATTTTAGATAACGTCAAAAGCGCAACGCAATTTTCTCATAACAAAAAAGTTCTTAAATAATCTCCAAGAGAGATTTGCAATTTTTGTAGGCTTCTGACTGCTTAGCTCTATTATAACTGCTGTGGCACTTTTTTTACCGGCTGCTGAACCATTTTAGCGCTCGGTTATAGTGGAAGGCGTTTTTTACAAAGTGTAAGTGATATTTTGAGGGCCCAAAGTTTTATCGTTTTAAGGAACAAAAGATATAAAAAATACAAGAAAAAAATTAGACTTTGCATTGCACCTTTTGCTCCCCGCTGCTTACTGTGCAGCAATGTATTTAGTGTGGCATCAATTATTTTAGACTACTGCGTATCTTTATTGTTATTGTCTTTGACTTTACCGCGCAACTAGGTGGCTCCTTATTCTTCTCCGGAATTTTAAAATTATTACCAGGAGCGGGCTCAAAAGATTCCCGAAAACAAAATATATCGGACGCATGATTACTGAGTTATTTTCGATTTCAAAAAAAAAAGTCAAGAGTACAACGCGGTTTTCTCATGACAAAAAAGTTCTTAAATCATAACCAAGAGAGATTTGCAATTTTTGCAGGC